>JAMJFZ010003956.1:0-45000 GCA_026225945.1 Cricetomys ansorgei
GGGGACCTTGGGGACTGCAGACATGAAGAGCAGGCCCCTCCTGTTGTCCCTGCTCCAATGGGGCTCAATCAGCTTCAAGCCTGCTGGCCAAGGCAATAATTCTTCTAAACACAAACATACTTGTCTTGAGTTGGGGAGAAAAGGAAGAATTAATCTTACTCTTCCCTTTAAAAAGTATTTGTTTATTATTTGTTTATTTATTTATATAGGTATTTTATCTGCATGTGTGTGTGTCTGTGTTATCACCTGCATGCCTAGTACCCAAGGAGGCCAGGAGAGGGCCATCAGACCACCTGGGGCTGGAGGCACCTATAGTTGTGTGTGCTGGGAATTGAACTCAGTTCTCTGGAAGAGCAGCCAGTGCTCTTAACTGCTGAGCCATCGCTCCAGCCCTCTTTAGCTGCAGGTGAACTTGAACTCCAGACCTCCCAGCCGCTGCTTCCCAAGTGCTGGAATTACAGGCTTTTGCCACTACAACCTGGCTTTGAAATCCATTTTTCTGTGTCACCGATTTGGAAACCAGGGCAAATGGCTTGCCTGAGGCTCTGGCATGAATCAGCAGAGGCTTTTGATTTTGGTGCCTTTTGACTCAGAGTCTCATGAGCTTCCCACATGATAGGGAAGTGTTGTGTAATAAATGGCTGACTTTCAATTTCCTCCCCTCGTCACTCCCAGTGATAGGACTCCTGTGTTTCCCAGAGTCACTGTTTTGTATTTTTGTTTTATTTTATTTTATTATTTTATTTTATTTTATTTTTTGAGACAGGGTTTCTCTGTTGTAACTCTGGCTATCCTGGAACTCACTCTGTAGACCAGGCTGGCCTGGAACTCACAGAGATCCATCTGCCTATGGCTCCTGGGTGCTGGGATTAAAGGTGTGTACCATCACCACCAGGCTTATATTTACTTTTTTAATCTTTATTTTCATATGTATGAATGTTTTGCCTGAATGGAATTCTGTACACCACATTCATGCTTGGTGGCCCTAGAGACCAGAAGAAGAGGTTCAAATCCTCTGGAACTGGAGTTACAGATGGTTGTGAACCACCCTGTGGGTACTTGCTGGGAATTGAACCCAGGTCCTCTGGAAGTATACCAGCGTTGAGCCATCTCTCCAGGCTTCACCCTGTTTTTGATGGGATGGATCTTGTGTTTAAACAATGGCCTACACGTGAACACATGTGAGATCTCTTCTTCTCGGCAAGAAGTCTTGTCAGACTAAGCATGTCTCTCTCCTCTTAGACACACCTATCCCCCTGAACACTTTGGGAAGCTGCTAGACAGTGAAACATACCAAAAGCTGTAAAAATTTGCTTACTTATTCATTATCCCTGACAGGTGCAGGTGCAAATGGCTCGGCAGAAATGCTACCACCTTCCACATAACAGGAAGTAGGTACTCCCAGCACACAGCCAAAGAATACAAATACCTGTTGGGAGCTGGACATACAGCCCAGTGAGTAGAATGCATGCCTAGCATGCTCAAAGCCCTGGTTTTCTTTCTTTTATGTTTTATTTATATTTATTTATTTGTTCGTTTGTTTGTTTAAAACAAGGCCTCACTATGTAGACCAGGTTGGCCTCAAACTCATAGAGATCCACCTGCCTAGGCCTGCATGGAATTAAAGGTGTGAGCTATCACACCTGGCTTGTCTTATTATTTATCTATCTATCTATCTATCTATTTATTTATTTATTTTCAAGACAGCGTCTCACTCCATAGCCCTGGCTGTCCTGGAATTCAAGCTCTAGACCAGGTTGATCTTGAACTCAGAGATCTGCCTGCAGCTGCCTTCCAAGTGCTGGAACTAAAGGTATGTACATCCCTAAGCCTGGCTTTTTTTTTTTAAATTAATTGTATATGTATTTTACAGAAGAGGGTGTGCACTGACTAACACTTATTTTCAGTATGTTTAGTATTGGGAACTCCAGCCACCACTGGTCCCAAGTGGTAAGGAATGCAGGGACCCCAGAATCACTTCCCTTTTCCAGAGTTTATTTTGTTTCCTCATCCAGCCCTAGAGGAACTAAACTTTAAATAATCATCTTTGAGTTCTCTTTGGAGGTCAGGGAAAGGGAGGGGGTCCTCCAGTATAGCAGGCTATAGAATCGGGGCTTCCTATGTGTTGCCTGGGTGACTTTAGGGATGAGTTCGCCTGAGCAGACATTACTGAAAACCAGGGAGCCAGAGGTGAGAATTGCAGTGTCCAAGAATTAATGAATGGACTTATCACTCTGTGAGGTTATGTTTATTTGGGGACCAAACATAGAGACCTGACCGAGGCAGGAGACAGAACCCAAGTGGAGAGCTGATGAGCTTGGGGCAGGGTATGTGGGTCATGAGTTCTTAAGATGGGCTGAGGGAGCTCACGGATCTCCACGGCCCGGGATCCCCGAACCTATGAGCTCACGGGTCTCCGTGGCCCCGGATTCTCGAATCTATGAGCTCACGGGTCTCCGTGGCCCCGGATCCCCGAACCTATGAGCTCACGGGTCTCCGTGGCCCGGATCCCCGAATCTATGAGCTCACGGGTCTCCGCGGCCCCGGATCCCGAGTCCCCGAACCTATGAGCTCACGGGTCTCCGCGGCCCCGGGCGCGTGAGTCTTGAAGTCTCCCGGGTCTCGGAGGAGGCGGGCCCGCCGGTCTCCGCCGTCCCTCCCGGCCGGTGCTGGCGCCGCCCCGCCTGACATCAGTTCCTGCGACCGCGCACGGCCCGTGTCTCCTTCCCGGCTCCGCGCTCGGGAGGCGCCGGTGGCGGCGGCAGAGGCAGAGCGAGGCCCGGGCGAAGCGAGGCGAGGGCGGCGGGCGCCGGGGCCCGCGGCCGGCACGACGGAGTCCCCGCACGGCCCGCGGCAGCGGTTGGCGGCGGCCCCGGGCGCCCGGCGCGGGAAGCGGCGACGGGGCGGTGGCGGCGGCGGCGGCGGCAGCGGCAGCGCCATGGAGCCGCGGGAGGTGAAGGACCGAATCCTGGAGAACATCTCGCTGTCGGTGAAGAAGGTGAGCGGCCTCCTTCGGCCCAGGCCCCTATCCGGTCCCCGTCTCTATCCCCGGGTCGCCTCTGTCACTGGAACCCCGGGCCACCGTCGTCCCGGGCCCTGCAGGGGAAGCGGGCGGCTCCCGGGAGCGCCGCGGCCTCCGAGCTATTTTTAAAGAACAAAGTTGAGGTCAGCGTCCTCGGAGCTCCCGGTGCCCGACCTGGCCTTGCCTTCCTGAGAGGGGCCTGTGACACCTCCGAAAGGAGGACCGGGCACAGAGCATCCCTGAGGAATCCACTGCATCCTTCCTCAGGGCAAAGGCCAAGGACCAGCACCTGCTGGTCACCCCAGGCTGTGCCCCTCGACATGGCTGGGGTCCCGGGGAGTCCCCAGGTCGTCCTCCTCCGGGTGACAGTTTACAGAAGGCTAGTTGCAGAGTTCTGATAGAGGACCGACGTGCCTGGGGTTGTGTCTTTGGATGGTGAGCCGTGGGACAGGGCGACGCTGAGACACTTTGCACTGGAGCTTGCTAGCGTTGGCGGTTGTCCCGATTCCTAGTCGAAATGACTACCTGTCAAGGGCATGCACATGGACGGCGAGTAGACAGGCCAGCCTCAGAAGGCTGGGTGTGGTGGTGTAGCCTGTCAGCCAGCTCTCAGGACGCCAAAGCAGAATCCCCAGATCCAGGCCGGCCTGGGCTACACGCAGTGAGACCCTGGCTCAAAAACAAAAAGTACGAGTCGGAGTCAACAGCACGGCAAATGGTCCCACGCTAGGTGGTAGAATTCAAATTCACTGAAAACCCTCGTGGTCTGTCCAAATAGATTTATTTGTTTACTTGTTTTTACTATTTGAATTCCTGTCTCACCTACTTTGAATAGATTAGCTAGATTTCCTTTCCTGCTTTTTAAAAATTAATTATAATTTATTTAGTGTGTGTGTGCATGTGTGTGTGAAAATTAATTATAATTTATGTGGGGGGGAGGGTACCCACATGCACAGGCAGGAGAGTGAGGTCAGAATCAGTTGTCAGTCTTGGTAGCACATTACCCACTAAGTCGTCTTTCTTGCCCTTTCTTTTCCTTTTGTCTTTTTCTTATTTATTTGTTTATTTATTTATTGTTGTTGTTTTAAAAATAGTCTCACTGCGTGGACCAGGCCAGCCTCAAACTCCGCCTCCTTCCTGCCGGCATCAAAGGCGCGCACCACTATGCCTGGCCTTTATGCTTCTCCCTGCCCCTGTCTGCGCATAGTGACTCTCGCCTGTAATCCCAGCACCTGGGAGGCCAGGGCTTTCAACCTGGCCCACACAGTGAGTTCCCGGACCACCGGGGCTGTGTAGTGAGACACTGCCTTGGAAAAAACAAACGAACTAGAAAACAAACATTAAAAAGACTTCTGCTTCAAATAAGACGTACTCGGAGGCAGGATGTTAGTCAGGGCTGCTTAGTTTGAAGGCTGCGCTACTCCATTTCAAAACAACAATGAAAGGAGTTCAGCTCCAGCAATGGACGCTGAGGTTTCTGCACATTAGTCTCATCGAGTCCCTAAGAAGCACCCATGGCAGACAAGGTGGCAATAACAGGGAAAAGCTTGCAAGCCTGAGTTGGCATGCAAACCGGATGACCCGGGTTCAGTCCACAACACTCATGACGAAATAGAATTTAAAAAAAAAAATGTTGCTAGAGAGATAGTAACTAATAGCACTGGCAGCTTTTCCATACGTTCAGATCCTAGCACCTACATTTGGGTGCCTCGCTACTGCCTGTACTCCAGCGCCCAGTGACCCAGCGCCCTCTTCTGGCCTTCTTGGGCACCTGCACCCTGTGTGCATACACAAACACACACACACACACACAACACACACACACACAGATACACAGACACACATAAGTAAAAATAATGAAAATAAACCTTTTAAGAAGTAGCCGTGGCCCTCCAAAAGACTCTACTGATTGAAAGAGGGAGGCCTTAACTAAGCTTTGATAAATTGATACAATTCAGAGAGAGAGAGAGAGACAGAAGTAGGCATTCAGGCTAAAGGGAACATCCCCCAAAGAAGCCCCCTCCATGGTCTTCAAAGGACAGATAACAAGGAGAGGAGACATCTCAAAAGTATCAAGTTCCCCTTGGTGTGGTTGGAAAGGCCTGGCACACACATGAGAGGTGCATAGGCGCAGGCCTGGCTCTGGATTCATCACTGGGCCTAATGATCCAGCAAACAGCTGAACCTCTTTCGACCTCACCAGTGAGAGGCTGCTCATAATGTTATGGTGGAAATTCAGTCCCTTGAGCCGATACACCTGCAGTGCTCAGCATTTACACTGTTTTCTTGTCTTTTTCTCCCTGTGGTGGCGCTGGCACTGGAACTCAGGGCCTTGTGCAGCTCTGGGAACACTCTACCACGGCCCACAGTCACAGCACTTTTATTTTATTGTTCTACTTTATTTTTTTTAACATAGCCCAGGTTATCCCTCTGATTGCTTCAGATCCTCCCTCCCAAGTGCTGGAATTGAGGGCGTGTACCACCACACCTGGCTTCTGTGTGTGTGGCTGGGGATTGAACCCAGGACCTCTTGCACGCTGGGCAGGCACTTTACCCACTGAGCTATGTCCTGAGTTCCCTTTTTTTATTTTTCTGGGTCAAACTTCGTTTCCCAGGCTGCCCTCGACCTTGTGCCCTCTTGCCTCTGCCCTCTAAAGTAGCTACAATTATAGACCTGAGGCACCAGGCCCTACTTCCTGTAAACTTTTTCTTAGAAGATCGGGCGATGAGTGTTTTTAAGCTGTACAGCCTTTGCTGAAAATTCCTCCAACTCTTTCCTTTTTTTGCTGCAGAGAAACCACACTTTTATGGGGTCGGCTGTATTCCAGTAAACCTTTACAAAAATAGGTAGAAGGCTAAATTTTGACCCACAGGACATGTGGGTATAACCCAAAAAAGCCCCCGTGAAGGGCGGGCTGAGAAGCACTTTCAGAGAAATGAGTGTGGCCAGGCCCTGGGTGTACTGTGGCTGCGTCTTTCTGCGTTATACCAGGGTTGCAGGGTGAAGATGGACACCCTACATCCCATCCACGCATTCAGTTTTCTGGGTACCTTTCCTAGGTCCTCATTGTGCTAGGTCACGGAAAGGTCATGGGGGAACAGGTCGCCATCCTCGTGGAAGCGACATTACAGTAAGAGATGAGAAATAATGTAGAAAAATCTTCCCCGAACCCATTTCAGATTCTAGCCGGTGCTGCACAGCCCTAGGCAGGACATGATGACGACTCAGGGCCAGTTAGCTTCAGCAAGGATCGCTCCCAAGGAGAAGAAAAGTAAGAAGTATTCCAAGAAAACAAATCTCTTCTTGTGTGAGGAAGAGAGGCAGGGTGTCACTCTGTAGCCTGAGCTGTCCTCAAACTTACTGTAGCCCAAGAGACCAGCCTCCTGTAATAAATAGTGCCTCGCTGGCGTTACAGGCCTGCGATAGCATGTGCACACGCACGCACACGCACACACACGCACGCACACGCACACACACATGGACTGGGGGTGTGGAGTATGGCCCAGTGGGAACACTGCTTGCTGTAGCATGCACAAAGTCCTGGACTGGATCCCCAGCACCATGTGGGGGTGCATACCTGTAATCCCAGCACCCAGGAGGTAGAAGTAGGAATATTCAAAATTCAAGATCATCCTCAGCTACATAGACAGTTCTTCTAGGCTAACCTGGGCTGCATGAGACCCTGCCTCAAAAAATGAAAAAAAAAAACCAAAAAACTAAACAATAAAAACACAAATACTTGCCGGGCGGCGGTGATAGCGTACACCTCTAATCCCAGCACTCGGGAGGCAGAGGCAGGCGGATCTCTGTGAGTTCGAGGCCAGCCTGGTCTACCGAGTGAGTTCCAGGACAGCCAGGGTTGCAACAGAAGCCCTGTCTTGAAACAATCAAAAGCAAAAAAATTAAAAACACAAATACTCAGAAGGTGGAAGACTGAGGCAGGAGAATTGCCATGATGTTAAGGCTAGCCTAGGCTACATAGCCAGACCCTGCCTTAAGAAGAAAACAAAACTTATCATTCATCATAATTATTAGTTTTAATAACAATAAAGCCACAGATATCTCAAAAGTGTGCATAATGAAAAGCAACTGCCCTGCCCTCCTTAAACAGGACAAATGAATTCCTAAGCACAGTGGCTGCTTCGCCACCTGCTTGTGGCAGTAGGCACTGCCGCCTGCTAAATTAGGCTCAGAGAGGGCCTGTCTCCAGCACACAGCCCTATCAGCCAAAGGGCCCCTCCCAGGTCTGGATCCAGGGTCTCCAATAACCAGGCCGAAGCTGTTGCCCAGCCCAGCAGCTCATTGCTGCTTCAAAGGCAACGGGGAGTGGGCTTTCCTCTGCTTTTGCTTTGGTTTGTTTTTGAAACAGGTCTCTCTACGGGGGCCCTGGCTCTCCTGGTACTCGCTATGTAGACCAGGCTGGCATCGAACTCATAGAGATCTGCCTGTCTCTGCCTCCTGAGTGCTGGATTTAAAGATGTGCGCCCCGCCTTGCCTAGCTTTTCCTCCTTTTCAACTCCTTCAGATAGCCTAGCCCTGCCAGTGCCTTGGAAATTAGTGAAAGTCCTGGCCCTTTGCTTCAGATCGATAGTTTTGTTCTCCTTCCTGTCAGGGAAAATGTTCTGAAAACCCCCAAGGACTGGAGTCACCAGGGCAATGATCTAAATAAAATAGCCACGCACACATTTTACGAAGCGAAGTGCTTCCCTATTCTTTCTACTGGCTGTGGTGTTGCCATGGTTATCTCTCTTTCATTGGTTGCAGGACAGGCTGTAAAGGGCCCAAAGACCCCCAGCCAGGAATCCCATAGTGTGCGCCACAGGCTCTGACCCTGTGGGTCACCCCACTGAGACCCAGGATCAGATGTGAGACAAGCGTCACCTGCTTTCCCTGAGCCCTGCCCGTTCGGCTTACAGTATGTTTCTCTTTTAAGCAATGCTTCTCTGACATCAGTTTCTGTTTGAAGCCTTGTGACGCTGAGGACCTTCCCACCCCATCACAGCACATCCAGGCCTTGCCCAGCCAGGGCTTGCCTCTAGCTTAGAGCCTTCATATCGAAAGGCTCCCTGTGACAGTTGGAGGCTGGGCAGAAGTTCACCTGCTCCTGGGCTTAGAGAAATAGTCACCTGCTGGCGATAGCGACCCCCATGGAGGACCAGGGCTGACTCCCCGTGGTCAATTAGCAGCCACTGCTCATGCTCAAGAGCTGGGTAGCTCAGTGGAGATCCTGTGATCTCCCTCAAAAACACTTCCGTTTGGAGTCCAGCGTGAAAAGGAAGTCACGGAAAAAACTGAAAACCTGCCGTCAGCTGTCGGGACCTTAGGTCTGGAAGCACACCGAGTGAGGGCGTAGCGGTCAAGATGCTAAGAGAGGAGCGGAATGTGGATGTTGCCAGGAGGAGGCTGGCTTTTCTGGGGAGATCTCCCGGGCAGATCATCTGTCCGCTGGAGTCCATGGCACTTGTCTCTGCCTCAGGAGTCATCGCCCTGTGTGCTGCTTGCTGTCAGCCTCGTTCAAGCTAGCTCTGTTTGCTTTGCGTGTGCGTGAGTGCCTGTGTGCGTGCGTGCGTGCGTGCGTGCGTCTGTTCACAGTCTGCTGAGGCTTGAAGCAGCCAAACCCACTGAGAGGAAGAGGTGGTTACACAACTGGGCTCCTTACATTTAATCCACTTGGAGCCAGCTCCTATCTGCACACTTTCCTCCACACTGGCAGGACAGCCCGTGCTGCCGACCTCACACAGGGAAGGTAGGCTTCGGGAGACGGCCTGTCCAAAGCCATTCAGCTCAGAAGGAGCAGGGCCGACCTTGGAACTGTTTTTCCATGACGTCTGCCTTAAAGTGGCAGCTGTATGTCTCTTCTAATGTACGTAGTGACGGGTTCCATCGTGACAGTCACGTGTGGGGTCAATGCACTTTGCTCGTGTTTGTCCCCTCTTGCCCCCGCCCCCCCACTGTCATGTGTCAGCGCAGTGGGCTGGCTCCTCTATAGATGGTCTGTATTTGTTGAGTGGCTGCTGTGTGCTGAATGATCTTGTTACCACTAGGGATCGGCGGTGAGCAAATCCTGGGAGCCCGGGGTTGCAGTCTAGAGACAGACATGCAGCCGACTGCAGTGGGGACAGTGGTCAGGCAGTAGAGTGCTCGAGGACCTGCGTCTCATCACCCGCCACGGTGGACCACGCTTGTGATCATGAGGCTGGCGAGGCGGGAACCGCAGGATCCCCGGGGCTTGATGGGCAGCCAGCCTAGCCTGGCCAGTGAATTCCAGGCCAAGCGAGAGACCTTACCTCAGAAAACGCAAGGTGGACGGTATTCCCGAGGAACAGACGTTAGAGCTTGTCCCCCTGACATCTCCATGGACCACACACACACACACACACACACACACACACGCATATAAAAAATAAGATGCGTCCCTCACACCCTCTCTCCTGCCCTTGAGTGAGCATGGTTTGTAATCCAGCCTGTCCCCGGCAGACTTCCTCATGTTTCCTTGCATGTAAAGCATCTGACCAGATCACGCACGGCATTGCTCAGGCCTCGGCGTGGCTGCGGGGGTCCCTGCCAGGTCCCCCAGACTAACACTGTCTTTAGGCAGTGACCTTGGTGGCCATTTTCCTTTAGCGGCACACTGTTTGGGTGGGAGGTGCTTGTGAGGAAAAGGGAACCGAAAGGGAACACAGAGGCAACAACGGTGCAGCTGGCGGAGCCCGGTGTAGAGGAGAGAACCCCTCTCCCGCATCAGCATGGCGCACCGCACACAGGCGGGCTCTCTGCCGGTGCCAGCCTTGAAGAGTGGAGTAGACCCTTGTGCAGTGTGTCCTTCCAGCAAGTGCCCGCCTTCTGAGCCGCTGGCGTTTGCCCAGGGGCTCTGGCACTTTTTTTCTCCCCACTCTGAAAGGCATCCTTGGTTCCTCCATAAGGGGTCAAGGCTTAGTCCCAACATATAGGAGAACTCTGAAGCAATCTCCTTTCTGGAAGGAGAAGTATTTAACTACTTTAAAAAACAAAATGTCTCGAGGGCTAGAGAGACAGCTCGGCTGTTAAGCTCTGGCTGCTCTCACAGAGGACTCAGGTATGGTTCCCAGCACCTGCTTAGTGACTCCCAACCATTCTTAACTCCCATTCTGGGGGAGCCAACACCCTCTCTCTGGCTTCTACAGGTTTTAGGCATGATGGTAGCTACATACAGAGATGCAGGTAAAACAATTCAGACACATAACATAGAAATATTTTTTTTCGAAAAAGGAGTAAAAAATTTTAAGGGTATATAACTGTTTGTGGGGAGACGAGCATGCCACCACATGCTTGTGGAGGCTGGAGACAACCTTGGAGAGTCAGTGCTCTCCTCCTGCCATGTGGGACAGAGGGACCAGACTCAGGTCATCACGTGCGGTGACCTGTGCCTTTTCCTGCTGAGCCGTCTTGCTGGCCTTTAACAACTTTAAAATTTTTTTAAAATTTAAAAATAATAATTTTATGTGTACGGGTGTTCCGCTGACATGTATGTCTGTGCGCCGTGTACGTGCCTGGTGACCGTAGAGGCCAGAAGAGGGCATAGGATCCCCTGGAACTGGAGTTACAGATATTTATGTCACCATGTGAGTTCTGGGACCCTAACCCAGGGTTCTCTCTCTTTCTCTTTCTTTCTTTTCTTCCTTCCTTTCTCTCTTCCTCTCTCTCTCTTTCTTTCTCTCTATCTCTGAGCTAGGGTCCCACTGTAGCCCTGCTGGCCTCGAACTCCCTGCTTTGTGTAGAATGACTGAACTTCTGACCTCCTGCCCCACTGTGATCACAGGCGTGTGCTACCATCTCTGATGCACTTGGCGCACTTGGCGCACTTGGCGTAGGGAAGTGAACCCAGGGCCTCCTACATGCTTGACAGGTTCTCTACCAACTGAGCCATTTCCCCAGCCTAGCTTTTAAAACCACATTCTGTCAAATTCCCTAAGAGATCTGTCCTCTTGAGCCACCGTTACGGCCTAAACAAGGCACACAAAAACTCCAGAACCTGTTTTCCTTTTTCCTGTGGGTGCTTCTCCGCAGATCTGCCAGCCGTGAGATTTCTGCCGCTGTCCAGGCTGTGAGCAGCGATTTGGGAGGCGACAATGTATGTTCAAGAAGCCTTAATTTGCCAGGCGCACGTAGACACCAGCTCAAGGACGGGAAATGTCATTCCCGTGAGGGTCCAGCCATGTCCGAATCTCAGGGTCTCTCGTTGTTTCTCATGCAGGGTGTCTCACGGTTCTTTTTGCGCTCTCTAGCTCCATGGGCCACTCAGGCTAAGGAGGAGTGGGATCTTAGGGTGGAGACTTGAAAACTAGGACTAAAAGACAGAGCTATACAGGCGTTGATGGAGCTCCACCCAGAACCTGTGGGCTAATGCTGACGTCCTCGTGCTGTGTAGGAAAGAAGCTACTAGAACTTTCCTGGCACTGTGGTCCAGGTTACCGAGCCCCTTAAAACCTGTGCTTCACCTCAGGCAGGAGGGAAGCAGGGAGAGTCGCCTCTGTGGTCTGAGCATGTGGGGCCAGGTGACCTGGGAGGTGCCTTTGCCCCCCTCAGCCATAAAATGAGGGTTCTGGTCCAGTGTAGTTTTTCTGACTTGCCAGTGTGTTTGTGGGTTTGCTAGCTGCCGCACACTGCCCCTACTCTCTGGTCTCTCTCTCTGCTCACATGCCATCCTGCACGGGTGTTCTTACCGAGGCCGTGGGAAACTGCTTCACGGGCAGATGGTTGTCTTAGAAACACTTAGCTGTTGGGAGTTCTTCATCCCTGGCCAGCATCCCGTCCTGACTTAGACCCTGCTGGGGATTCTGTCCAGAAAGGCTGTTGGCAGTGGTGCTCTGCTCCTTGGATCACGTGATACGGGCATTATTGTTCTTAAGGAGCTTGGTGAGACTGGGGAGGCAGCTCGGCCTAGCATGCACAAGGCTCTGGTTGTGGTCTCCAGCACTGCATACGGCTAGACGTGTCGATGGGTACCGCCGACTTCAGCACTTGAGAGGCTGAGGCAGGAGGATCAGAAGCTCAAGGCCATCCTCGGCGACATAGCTAGCCTGGAGTACTTGAGACACCCTCTCACATCTGCCAAAAGAAGCTTCACCAGAAGACTCCAACTTGGTTGTCTTCTCTGTGTATATTTACTAGACACCTCTATGCCTGTTTCTGACGGACAAGGTGTTGGGGTACCAGCCTCTCTCTTCAAGTCTCTGGCATCTGTGCCTGAAGATGGTGCAAACTGCTGATGCAACGGGCCTGGGTGCAAAAGTTCATAATGCCAGCTCTTTGGGAAGCTGAGGCAGGAGGATCTCAAGTTCAAGGCCGGCCTGGGTAACCTATTGTATTAGCCATTGTTCTGTGGCTGGGAAGAGACAGGATAACCAAAGCAACTCTTACAAAGTAAAGCTTTTGACTGGGGGCTTGCTTTCAGTTTCTGACCTCAGTCCATTATCATCCTGGTGGGGGGGCGTGGCAGCAGGCAGGCGCCATGCTGGAGAAGTAGCTGAGAGCTGTATCCTGACCCATAAGCAGAGAGAGAGAGAGAGAGAGAGAGAGAGAGAGAGTGTGTGTGAGAGAGAGTGAGCGCATGCACACAGGGGCCTGGCGTGTGTGGGCTTTTGAAACCTTAAAGCCCACCCACTTGGTACATTCCCTCCAATAAGGCCACACCTCCTGGTCCTTCTAATCCTATCAAGGCGTTCCATTCCCTGGTGACTTGAGCATTCAACATAGGAGCCTATAGGGCCATTCTTACTCAAACCGCCACACCTAGTAAGACTTGTCTCAAGACGAGAAGTTTTAAAAGAGCGGGGCTTATGGAGGCCCTCCTGGAGGGACAGTCACACCGCTCTCGTCCATCTATCGCTGCTTGGGCGCGTCCTCTTCTGGCCTCTTCCTGAGAAGGTTGGGAATCAGAATTTGAAGGTGTCCTGACTCCCAAGATAATAAATGGTGTCGTGTTGTTCAGGCTTCGCCATTCCTCCGAGGAGCCGCCTCAGAAAGAGCGAGTGTCCGTGAAGACCAGAAGGGTGGCCTGGCATGCTGGCACACACAATAGTCCCAGCACTGGAGACGCTGAGGCAGGACGATTGCAAATCTAAGGCCAGCCTGGGCTACACAGTGAGACACCCCGACTCGAAACTACACGGACAGAAAGTCCCTCAGTCTGTCCAGTCAGTGGCCAGGCCTGGAATAGAATTCCAAAGCGCAAGGCAGACACCGCTGTCTCCCTTCTCTGGAGACACACGGTTGCTCGTGGGCCCCTGCAATGGTAGAGGGTGGGAGGCTTCACATAGAGACCGAGTGGCCTGGAGGATTGCTCTGTCTGCTCCAGTGTTCGTTTGAGCTCATTTAAGTGTGGGTACCGTGGACTTAAAAGGGGTGACTTGGGTGAGGTGGCAGTCCATCCTTCCTTCCTTCCTTCCTTCCTTCCTTCCTTCCTTCCTTCCTTCCTTCCTTCCTTCCCGTCCTTCAGTTGGCCATCTGAATGCTTGTGCTCTCTGTGAGGCAGGCCAACAGGGAGGCTGCTGTCACCAGGTAACCTCCACCCCAGGCAACAGACGAGAGACACACCTTCCGTGTTGCCAGGCTGTTTCCGCGGGAGCAGGGATGTGGCAGGCACAAGGGTGGCCCTCGCAGAGGGACCAGTCTGCTCTGGGACTGGCAGGTGTGGGGTTGGGGTGGGGCTTGGGATGTGCTGTATCGCCTCCTAGCAGCCAGGCGCTTAAAACAGCCATTGTATATATGTATTGTGTAGCTCTGGGTCCATCAGGAAGACAGGAGTATGGCCCACCTTCCCCTCAGGACAGTCTCAGTTGTAAGAGCTGGATCCTGGATCTGTCTGTCTGTCTGTCTGGACAGTGTCGTGGTCTCTTGCTGTCCTGACTAACCAAGACAAAAGAAAAGAGGTCCCCTGCCCCATATTTGCACCTTTAAGTTACCTATTAGGGCCCAATCCGGAAGGGTTGCGTGGTACCTGTCCTGATATCCAGTGTTGTTTTGAGCCACTTGTCTATAGGAGAGACAAGACCAGCTCTCAGGACAGAGAATGGGGCCAGCCCTGATCTGAATGCTCTGCGTCAGACATTTCTTGGCTTGGTGGTGAATGCCACCCACGTTTCCCCGAAGTCACGGGGGTGTGGCAGTCATGTGATGACCAGTCTCCTCAGGGCGCTCAAGGAGTGCACCCTCCTGGCTTTAAGGAAGTCCAGGATGAGCCAGACAAACTCTTCCTGGGCCTGGCTCCCAAGCACACCCCCAAAAATGGAGGACAAAGAGTCAGCCCAGCCAGTCCAGGGTGTGGTCTGGGAACAGGCAGCCTTAAAAATGGCTGCTTTAAAGAATATTATCATATTTAGTCCCTCTCTTGTCCAGCTGATCTTGGTTTTTTGTGTTTTATTTATGTGCACTGTGTGCCGTGTGTGTGTGCAGGTGCCTGCAGAACCAGGATAGGGAGGTTGGATCCCCTGGAGCTGGAGTTACAGCTCACACCAGCCCACCCGTGTCTCTCACGGAGGCTACCCTGCCACTCCTGGGCTGGAGCTTGTCTTTCTCGTCGCACCTGTTTTCCCGCCATCCTTTTAGCAAAACTGGTCGAAGGGGTTTTGGTTATTCATGGTCTCCTGCTCTTTCGTTCCCTCCTTCCCTCTCTTTCCTCTCAACCGTCTTATTATCCTATTGTCTGAACATATTCTAGTCATCCGCAGCTAGTTCAGTGTGCGTTGCTTACGGACAACTCCTCCCACGTGACCGATAGCACCATGACACTCAGGGCTGGGCTGTAGCTCGGCTGGTAAAGCGCACTCACGGGACACGCGAGGCACTGCATGAACCTGGCCTGGGGCTGCACGCCTGGAATCTCGGCACCTGGGAGTGGAAGGCAAGAGGATAAGAGCCTTAAGGTCATCCTTGGCTACACAGCTAGTTCAAGGCCAGCCTGGGCTACAGGAGACTTTGACTCAAAACAGAAAGATTAAGAATCCACAGAGTTTCCAGTTCCAATTACTGCAGTCATTCTAACACTCAGAGCATGTTCCATGGAGCATCTCTGCCCTTCCACCTAGGGGCTTTCATTAAGGACGTTTTGAATCATGTCCTTTTAGGTTCCTGGCCACCGTGACCCCTGTGACCCATGGTGCTCTCTCCTGGGAATTCTTTTACGCGGCTTCTAGAGCATAGACTACCCTACATGATCTGACCCCCAGCCGCCCTCCTGACCTCATCCAGTGTCACCACCCCCTCAGCCCTGGCCCCAGCCATATCAGACTGCTCGGTGGTGTTCGTGCCTTGGATCTTGAACCTGCCGTTCCCCCAGCACACTGGCCACACCTGGGATTTCCTGGGGATGCTGAAAGAAAGATGGCGTCCCACCCACCTGCGAGGACTCTGCTGTGTTGGTCTGGGACAGGGCCTGGGCATCATTATAGTCTTCAAGTTCTCCCTCTGGAGCCCCGTGCTCTAAGGGTAGCAGCTCCTGAGCAGCTCTCAGATGCCCCTTCCTGACCTCAGCATCCAACGTGGCCGTCTGCATCCCAGCCCATCCCCACCCCCACCCCCAACTCCTGGATAGCTCCACTTTAATGTCTCATGACAGGGCTGTAAATGGGACCGTTCAGTGGCTGGGACCAGAACACCTAGACTTACCATCGCTTTCTCTCATACGTGGCGTCTCATACACGCCATCTCAAGGATGGCATCTCATCCACTGATAAACCCCCGGGCATCACTTTCAGATCCTCAGTCTGACCCCTTCTCACCTCTGCCACTACCACAGCTGGCCTGGTGCCATGGTCCCCACCTGCACAATCAAGACCCCCTCAACCCGGCTCTCTACCTCCAGCTTGGCGTCCGCAGTCTGGACGTGCGGCACGGCAGCCTGTGACACGCAGCAGATCGTGCTGTCTCCCGGCGTCCAAGCCTTCAGCAGCTTCTCATCGAACTGGAAATGAAGTGTGAAGCCCTCACGTGGCCTGCGCGTGACCTGTCTGTCCCTCGGCTCCCTCCGCGGCTGCATCACCTACCACTCACTTCCTCCTCCTGAGCTCACTCGCCGTTACTGCTGCCTCCAGACCGTCCCGCCTGTTCTGAGAACACTCATCACCTAGAAGCCTCAGTGATTGTCCCTGGAGGGCTCATCCCTGGCCCGGAACCGATAACAGGCCCACTCCGTTCTGCCATAGAAGTTTATTTTCAGTTGTGTTTAAAATATTGTTTTGTGAGCTGCCTAGGCCTTGGCATTTTGTATTGTCTGCAGGTGTTGGGTTTCTGTGGGAGACGTTTGATTGCTTATGATCTGCAACTAAGGAAAGGAGTCCCGTATCAGTAAAAACACCTGAGCTCAGACGCTCAGGGTTCCACTGTGAGTATGGTGCTTGCCGTGACGGTGGCTCCCTCTGCTGACGTCTGGCAGGGCTTCCACATATGAAAACGCCTCCTTGTCTCCTTGCTGAGTCTACTGCCCCCTTCCTTGTTTTAAAATAACCCTTACCATTCCTGATAGGCTTTGAATGTATAGTTGCACCTTAGCTTATCGATAGCATCAGAGTCTAAGCGGGACAAATGCCGGGACTGTGTAGATTCCGTGAAGAATGGCATCCGAGGCTAGGGATGTAGTCAGTATGGTCTGGTTGTTCAAGGGTTCGAGTTCCAAGACTGCCAGATGGAGAGAGAGAGGTTTCATGTCCATACATACTAGCTAGTCAGTGATATTTATTGAACTGTGTAACTCCTCAAGACTTGAGCCAGCCACTCCTGGCCTCCGCTGAACTGACCTTAGACACTGCTCCCAGACCAGCTGTCACAGTGTGTCCTGCTCACCACCTCCCTCAAGACCTTAGGCTGTGGGCCAGCATCCTTTCCCTACACAGAGCTGGGTATTGGATGTTTGGGCCTTTCCGGCCATTAAGCCTCTGTTGTGTCCGCTTAGCTCTGTCAATGGCACTGAGGCAGCACAGACAACACAGAGTGGGGTGTCCTCTTGACTCCGAAGTGTTTTGCCCTTTCCCAGAAGACACCTTCTGGTGAGTTCTTTCCCAGAAGTGGGGCGCTTTTCTGTGAGACTCCGAGGGGACACAGGAGAGAGAGTCACGGGCCCACGGTCTCCAGCTCTTCTCTGACCATCAACCATGAGGCAGGCTCAAATGTACAGGCTTTTAAAGATTTACTTACTTTTATTTTGCATGTGTGAACGTTTTGCCTGTACGTTCGTATGTGCGCCACGTGTGTGCCTGGTGCTCACAAAGGCCATTAAATGGGTGCTGGGAGCTGAACCCGGGTCCTCCGCCAGAGCAGTCAGTGCCCTCGGCCACTGAGCCAGCTCCAGCCCTACTTTGAGCTTCTAGATTCTGGTTGAGTTTTTCTTTCTTGGGTTCTCCTAAAACATATTAGAAAAGAATTTAAACAGAGTCTAACCTCTGTCTGTCTGCTCTGTGTTGGTTTTGGAGGTAAGGTCTGGCTATATAGCTTGGGCTAGCCTCAAAGCGCTAAGCCTACCTCAGCCTCTGGAGTGCTGGGAGTACATCCGTCGCACCTAGGAACCTGGACATTATTCACTCAGGGATCTTGAACCAAGCATGATGAAAATACTTGTTTACAATCTGGCCGTGCCGATTACAGGCTGTGACCTCAGTTGTGGCGTGGCCGCGGTGACTAACTGGTGTCTCTGAGGTGCATGGCTGCCACTGGCGTCAGAGCCGCTCAGCCCCGTAAAGAGTTTATGAGGCCCTTTGATTTTGTTTTTCCCCCTTTGAGACAGGGTCTCATCATGTAGCTCAGGCTGTCCCTGAACTCACTCTGTAGAGCCAGGTAGCCTCAAGCTCACAAGTTCCTCCTGCCTCTGCCTCCAGGGTGCTGGGATTCAGGGCGAGCGACTCCATACCCTGCTTGCCCTTTGATAAATAAGGTGATAAATAGGGTGTTACTATTATCCAAAGCCTCCCAGAAACCTTTAAGAAACCAAGCTTGGCGCAGCCGAGCGATTTGCCCCTATCACACAGTGAGTGGCAGAGTCAGCCTCCGACCCACGTCTGATCCCAGGACCCATACTCTAAAGTGTTTGGTGCCTTCCTAGTGCTCACAAGTGCTCAACATGGACGGATCTGCTTACAGCTGGTATTAGCACTATCGGCACATACTGAACGCAACCAGAGCCATTCGGCGTAAGAGATGCTAGCAGCACTTGCAGGCTATGGTTCCAGCACCCTGGAGGCCCCATCTACTGTTTGCTCTCCTAGTCCTGTGACTGTGGGAGGTGGCCGCCAGCCTGTGGGGCAGAGTCAGGCAGGTCTCTGGAGCCCACTGACCAGCAGCTAGCTTGACCAATTGGCGAGCTCTAGGTTCAGAGAGTCTGTCTTACAGAATAAGGCCAATAGCCTGGCACAGTGGCGCTGGCCTTTAATTTCAGCGCTCTGGAGGCAGAGGCAGGCAGATCTCTCTGAGTTTGAGGCCAGCCTGGTCTACATAGTGAGTTCCAGGCCAGTCGGGGCTACATAGCGAGACTCTCTTTCAAAACAAGAAAGTTGTTTGTTTTTTTAAGTCTGGAGAAGCAACAGAGGAAGAGACTCACTGCTGACCTCTGCCCTTCTCACACATATGTTGTGATGGTTCATTTCAACCACCACTGTGACACAGTCTAGAATGGCCTGGAAAGATCAACGAGGGATTTTCTAGATCAGGGCTGGCCTGTAGGCACATCTGGGGGATTGTCCAATTAGTGTGGGATGACCCAGCTCACTGTGGGCGGTACCATTCCTTAGGCAGGGGGCCTGGGCTATGTGAGTGTAAAGAGGGGCCAAGCACAAATCAACAGGCCCAAGTTCATCTCTTTCTGCCTGTGATGGCGGATGTGCCGGGTCAAGTTCCCGCTACCTTGGCCTCCCCGACCACGATGGACTGTGACCTGGAACTATGAGTGGAAGTAAACCCTTTTCCCTAGTTTGATTTTTTGTCAGGGTCTTTTATCACAGCAACTGAAATGAAACTGGAACACATGCACACAAATTAAAATGTAAAGAAAGAAGAAAAGCCTGAGGAGTAGGAACCGCCACTTGTAAACAAAATAATAGTTACCGAGAGCAGAGTCCACCATCCCTGCACCTAAGCGCTTATTTACCAGATGCCACGCCACTGGCCATTGGTGTGACTGAGACTACGGGTTCGTTGTCGACCGTCGTCTCAGCCAATGTCCATGTGCCACGCTTACCAGTGATGCTGAGCCCGTGGACGTTTTTTGTTACCTGATCCCCTAAACCAGCAGCATCCGGTAGGGCAGCCTGCCGTGACGGCGGTGCCAAGCACCTGCACCGCCCAGGACAGAGCTGCTAGCCCCGGGCGGCTGCTGGGCACTTGAAATACGGCTGGTGCCGCTCGAGTGAGCTTTTTGTTTCCCTCAAGTCGGTTTAAATTTCATTTTGTCTTTGAACTGTGCATTGTGTGTGGTGCTGGGATTGAACTCAGGCCATGTGCATGCTGGGTAAGTGCTCTGTCACGCCAGCCCTGGACTTAACTTCAAATAACCGCATAAGGCTAGCACGTACTCTACCAGACAGCCCGGCTCCGAAAAGCCCTTTAACTCATGTTAAAGGGGAGTCGAGTAACTCTCCGAGGGTGTGCTTTTGTGCGAGCGCTGGGCTCGGCCCTCTGCGCCTTCATGGCGTGCTTTTACATGTTTATATATTTTGCGTGTGTGTGTGGGGGGGGTGCTCACATGCTGTGACACATCTCTAGAGCTCAGAGAACAACTTAGGAGGGTCATTTCTCTCCATCCGCCTTGCAGGCTCCTCGGGTCATCAGCTTGGTAGCAAGTGCCTTGGACCGCTGCACCGTCTCCCTGGTAATGGTGTGCTTTTTTTTTCCCCCACAAAAAAATGGTTTCATGGTAGCAGATTGTTCTCTGAGTGATGATACCTCGTATAGATTTGCAACTCACCTTGATGTGTGCAAGACATATCTGAAGACCGCTGTCAGATTCCTGAAGGGTATAAAGGAAGAGCTGAGCAAATGGGGCAGAGTCTGTGTTCCTGGATGGGAAGACTAGACACCGTGAGAACCATCTCTTCGCGTGAACAGTCTCTGGGTTCAGCAGAATTCTATTATAAGTCCAAGACAGAGGGTGGGGGAGGTCTGGAGAGATGGCTCAGCAGTTAAGACCACTGGCTGCTCTTCCAGGGGACCTGGGATTGATTCCCAGCACCCACATGGCGGCTCACAACTGTCTGTATAACCAACACACACGCAGAGGCAAAACACCGACCCACTAAAAATAATTGAAACGGGACCGTGATGATTGTAAGAGGAATGGCTTGGGGTCAGCAAAGTGGCTGAGGGGGTAAAGGTGCTTGCCACCAAATCTGAGAACCTGAGTTCAATTCCCAGATGGAATGCTTAAGGCAGAAGGCAAGAACCAACTCCTAGAGGTTGATCTCTGACCTCCACGTGTGCACCACGGCATGTGCGCACACGCCCCCAATAGATAAATAAGATGTGAAGGGGGCTGCAGTAGCAATTTTGAAAGAGAATAGCTGGGTGGGGGCTGGTGGGCTTATTCTGTCCTTTTCCGAGTGTGGAGTAAAGTGGAAAGAGTTTAAAACGGGCAGACAGCAGACGGACCATGCAGGGCAGCCCGGAACGGGCACGTCGACCTGCGGATCAGCGGAGAGAGGCTGCGCCAGCGGCGATCATGAGAAACTGGCTCACCCATCTAGAACTAAAACGGGTGATCCTTACCTTCACGCTCTACACAGAGATCTAAACACAGAAGACAGGGCCAGAGGAGTGGAGTAGCCCGTGACACAGCTTGCCGGCCATGCCTAACATGGACTCAGTTCTCAGCACCACTAAATAAATAAAATAAAGCAGAGGCCAGAGGGTGGCTTAGCTGAGCAGCCATAAGAACCAGATCCCAGCCCCCACTTAACAAGCTGGGTGTGACCTCACACACACACCCGTAACACCACGGCTCTAGGGACCCGAGGCAGGAGGATTGCTGGGGCTTGCTGGCTGCCAGCACATCCTGAAAAACAGGAGTTCAAAGTTCAGGGAGAGACCCTGCCTCTGAGGAATAGAGCAGAGAGTGGTTCAGGGGGACACATACACTTTCTCTGGCCTCTGTGCATAGGGACACACGTATGTGTGTACACATACCACACACAAACATGACACATACATTCACAAGGCAAAATAAAGTCCTAGAAATAAAACTATATAAAGACACATTCGTATTAGAGTGGGGGGGGATACAAGAACCTTTAAAGGAAATAATTGACAAATTTTGACTGTAAAAATAAAGATTTTTATCAATAGAGAGAGAGAAAAAAAACAAAACAAAACAAAAAACAAACCATTGGGACAATAATACATGATAACAAAGAACTGCAAGAAATCAACCAAAAAAGCTGGTGTGGTGGCGCACACCTTTAGTCCCAGCGCTTGGGAGGCAGAGGCAGGTGCTCTCAGTGAGTTCGAGGCCAGCCTGGTCTACAAAGCAAGTTCCAAGACAGCCAGGGCTGTTATACAAAGAAATAATGACAGTAACAATAAGAAGAATTTTTTTTTTCAAGACAGGCATTCAGAACAGGTGTGGTGCTTCAGGAGGATCGTGAGTTTAAGGCTAGCCTGATCTATAGAGTGAGACCTTGTCTGAGAGAGGGGGAGAGAGGGCGAGGGAAGGAGGGCGAGAGAACACAGTTTGGCACCGGTGTGACAGTGTGATGTAACACTAAAGTCTACAAGAAGGCCTTCAGGGGCTGGAGCGATGACTCAGGGGTTAAGAGCCCTGGATGCTCTTGGAGAGGAACCAATCAGATTCCCAGCACCCACACGGGGGGGGGGGGGGGGGAGCTCTCAGTCATCTTCAACTCCAGTTCCAGGGGATCTGACGCCCTCTTCTGGCCACCATGGGCACCAGGCATGCATGTGGTGCACAGACATACATATAGATAAGTACTCATACGCATAAAATAAATAGTAATAATAATTTTAGTGGCTAATTGGGAATTTAAAAAAAAACCACCTTCTGCCATTGCCAGCAGGCAGCTGTGTAGCATCATGGGTTAGTTGGTTAGTCCATTTGCCTGTCTGACCTCTAAAAGGCCTTCCTCACTCTGTCCTTCTGCCTGCATGAGAGCTGGGCAGACTCTTCAGGACTGAATTCTGTCCCCGGTCAGTCAGGCTGCTGGGCTTGCTCCGGGTCGAAGAGAAGAGAGACTACTTTTGTTGTGGGGTTGAATGGTTGGGCTCCCTCCGGCAGCACATGCGCCCTGGTGTGCCTGATCCATCACCACCGCTTCCAGAAACCAACCCCAGTGTCGGGGGCTCAGTACTCTTCCTGCATTTCCCATCTGTGCCACTGGAAAGACAACGGGAATGAAGAGTGTTGCTCTCTGGCTGCATAGAACTCAGTCCAAGAATCCAAGCTGGCTCACCCAGCTCGGCTGAGCTCCCCCGCCTGCAGCCTGGTGGGCTGAGGGTACTTCAGGGCACCTCGTCTGGGATCTCAATCTATTTGCCTCTCATTCTCTGTGTCTCTTCCTCTCATTCTCCCTCCCTTCCTCTCTCTCTGTGCCCCTCTCTCCAGCCCTGGGAACAGTGTCTTTCTTGGCATAGGGCTTGACATGAACCTGGCACACACCTAGATCTGGCCAGGATCCTCAGGCAAATTCAATGCTCATGTCTGCCTCCAGCAGGAAGGCCGTCAGAGCAGGTGACCCAGTCTATGAGACCTTGGTGTGTACAAAGGGCAGCTCCAAGCAGGGCCTACTCATTAAATAAATGATGTTTTAAGAGCTGATTGAGAATCTTATTTAAATGCTTTCAGGTATTACCAACAGACTGTGTGTATGTGTGTGTGTGTACCTCTGTGTCTGTGTGTGTGCGCTTCTCTGTATGTATGTGTGTGCTTCTGTGTATGTGTGTATGTGCCTCCGTGTGTGTGTGTGTGTGTGTGTATCTCTCTGTGCATGTGTGCCTCTGTGTGTGTGTGTGTATGTGTGTGTGTGCCTCTGTGTGTGTGCGTGCCTACCTCTGTGTGTGTGTCCCTGTGCATGTGTGACTTACACAGACACCACTGTTTGGTGCCCAGGCAACAACCACAGCCTATGGCCCTGCCCCAAAGCTAAGTGCCACTCAACACTCGTGCGGGTTGGGCATCCCTCAGCATCACAAGGCTGGGCAAGATAGAAGGCAGCAGGGAGGTTGGAGGCCGACTCTGCTGGCCACCTCGGGACATCCTGCGCCTGGAGCTCTTCTCTTCATCACACTCCATCCTTTCTTTCAGCTGCAGAGCTACTTTGCAGCATGTGAGGACGAGACCCCTGCTATCCGGAACCATGACAAGGTCCTGCAGCGCCTGTGTGAGCACCTGGACCACGCACTGCTCTATGGGTGAGTGTGGGCGCTCTGAGGGCTGGCAGAGCCAGGCATGGGGCGGCAGCGGGTGGGGGTGGAAGGGATGACCGAGACTCCTCCAGAGAGACATCCCTGTTCTCCTTTGCCTCTGTTCTCTGTCATCTTTCCAGAGAAGACTGGTCTCACTCAGACAGGTTGCACCTGGGGCAAGGGGTGGAACGGAAGCACCTGGTTGCCCTAGGTAGCCCGGCCTAAGCCCAGCCCTGCTATCCCTATCCTCACAGATTGCAAGACCTCTCATCTGGCTACTGGGTGCTTGTGGTCCATTTCACCCGCAGAGAGGCCATCAAGCAGATCGAGGTGCTCCAGCATGTGGCCACCAACCTGGGGCGCAGTGAGTAGGACCAGGGGCTGGCTGTGCTCTGCCTGTGGGAGCGTGGGGCTCAGATCCAGCCCAGGCCAGCCCGAGGCAGCTGTCTGCCTCGTACGTCCAAGTGGCCTTGGGGGTTAAAATGCCAGAGCCTTCCACAAAGCCTCATTTTTTTCTCCCCCATGCATGTGACAGTTTGTGGGTGTCACTGACGAGGTGCAGGGGTCCGTGACACACGAGAAAACTGGGTTCCTTTGGAGTCCCAGGCCAAGCGTGCAAGACAGAAACTGTGTTAGTCTGCAGGGTCGGGACAATGTCCTGTGTATCTCAGAAAGGCACCGACCGCCAACCGCCAGCAGGTGCCCACGGGCTGAGTTACCCTTCCTTCTCTGCAGGCCGTGCCTGGCTCTACCTGGCTCTCAATGAGAATTCCCTGGAGAGCTACCTGCGACTGTTCCAGGAGAACTTGGGTCTGCTGCAGAAGTACTATGTCAGGTAAGCGTCTGGAACATTCTCTCTTGCCTGGCCCCCAGCTCCCTAAACCTCAGCCCAAAGCACCCTGTCACATAGAGACAGAGACCTAGCTCAGTATTACACGCTGGGGGCCTGGCGGTGAGGGCAGAGAACCTTGGAGTCTTGCTGGCAGTCTGGTGGCTTCCTCCAGGAGTACTCAGAGTCTTCCTCCAGAGTCCCAGCTGGGCTCTGTGAATGGTCTGTCCTGGTCTCAGACTGACCAAGTGCCCAATGTTTGCCTTTCCCTTTGCTGGGGACCCTAAAGGGACAGAGCGTGTACAGCAGCCACCGAGAGCTCAATAAGCCTTATACTCCAGGCCTGTCTCTGGAGACACTGGCAAGCTTCACACCCAGTAAGAGAACTGGAGAAATGAGGAGAGGGGCGTGGCTGAATGAGCTGGTGCCATGCCCCGGTGGGCTGTCATGTGTCCTGTTTCAATACTGTGGGCTTTCCGGTGAGGTTGAGCCAGACTGGTGACCGGACTCAGAAGTCCTCAGGTTGTTTTTATTTGTCTGTCAGGAACGCCCTGGTCTGCAGCCACGATCACCTGACTCTCTTCCTGACCTTGGTGTCTGGGCTGGAGTTTATTCGATTCGACCTGGATCTGGTGAGACTCCTTGGCTCTTGATGCTGCAGGGAGGGAGGGAGCAGGGAGACCTCCATTTTCCTGGTCCATCCGGAGCCTGTTGGGTCAGCGGGGTTGGGCGGAAGGGGGATTCTCTCTCTTGGCTTATTCATGGCCAGGATTCTCGGCTCAGAATGTTCCCTGCCTTTCTACCCCCCTGGGGAAGAGCCACATTACCTGCTTTAGCTCAGGACTCAGCTGTGTTTAAGACATGAGTGTCTAAGAGGTGCAGCTTCCTGCAATCTGGCAAGTGTCTCTGGCTCTTTGCTTCTCCACAGAGGACACTCAGCCCCTCTCAAGAATCCTTCACAACACTATAAATCATCCCATGTATATATCTCCACGGATATCTATATATATATATTTATCCATCCCTATGATAAAGTTTAGTTTGTAAATTAGGCACAGGTCCTGGAGAGATGGCTTAGTGGTTAAAAGCATGTACTGCACTTGCAGAGGACCTGAATTTAGTCCCTGGCACCTCCGTGTGATAGGCAACCCACCGCTGTTTGTAATTATCAGTTCCAGGGGATCTGATGCCCCTCTGGCCTCTGAGGGCATTGCGTGCACAAGTGCACTTACCCTGCCACAGACACTTGCAAGCGCATATTTAAAAATAAAACCTTAAGCTGGGTGGTGGTGGCGCACACCTTTAATCTCAGCACTTGGGAGGCAGAGGCAGGTGAATCTTTGAGTTCAAGGCCAGCCTGGTCTACAGAGTAATTTCCAGGGCAGCCGAGGCTACAGAGAAACCCTGTCCCGAAAAACCTTAAAATAAATAAACTCATTAAAAAAATAAAAAACTATCCCCAGTATGAGATAACAGCAACAGCACAAAACAGGACAGTTATAACAAGAGAGCAAAGAGCTTTCTGAAACAAGCGTACGAGTTGTATAATTCTATAACCTGGGAGAGAGGATCCGAAGTTCAAGGTCAACTCAGCTGTATAGCCAAGTCAAGTGCAGCCCCAGATGCGTGAGATCCTATTGAAAATACAGCAGCAAAAAAATGGGGGCCAGCGATTTGGCTCAGCAGGTGAAAATACTTGTCACATAAACCTGTCCATGCAGGCCCGATACCCAGAACCTACAAGAGAGAGAACCGACTCCACAAAGTGTCCTCAGACCTCCACACGCATCCCGTGCCAGATGCTCTGACATATATATGTCCCCCCAAACACCGCCACACACATCGTGAACACAAAGTAATAACAAATAAATAATTCTTTAAATTTTATTTTAAGTGCGTTGGCGTGAGGGCGCCAGATCCCCTGGAACTGGAGTTACAGACAGTTGTGAGCGGCCATGTGGTCGCTGAGAATTGAACTCAGATCCTCTGGAAGAGCAGCCAGTGCTCTTAACCGCTGAGCCATCTCTCCAGCCCCGAAATAAATAATTTTTTACTGAGACAGTCTCTCACTAAGCAGTCCTGGCTGGCCTGGAACTCACAGAGATCCGCCTGCCTCTGCCTCCCGAGTGCTGGGATTAAAGGCGTGCGCCACCCACAACTAACTTCAAAAAATGCTGAAAATGTATCAGCTGCTTATTTCTGGAAGCTTCCATTTACTCTTTTCGGACGGCGGTAACAGACCATAGACAGCAAAACCGCAAGGCTGAGGAGGCGACTGTGTGACGTCAATGCTGACCCCAAAGAGGCCGAGCATCTCGTGGGCCTGGTCTCATTCTGGTCGCACCCTCCCTGCTCCCTACCCCCGCAGGCTGAGGGTGGAATCCGGCGCTGGCAGGAACTAGAGAGAGCGAGAGACTCTAATGCCAAGAGCTATCCAGGGAATGTTAGATGGTCCAGTTGGGTTCTGACGGCCTTTTCCTCTCTTTCCTGTGGTGCCGATGGTGGAACCCAGGCCTGGCGTGCATTCAGGCAAGCGTCGCTCCGCTGACACCCATCACACCATGGCTTTAGAGCTGTTTCCTTACTCCTTGGGACAGTCGTTTCCTAATTAACTCCTTGGAGCTCTTTGCTTTTCTAGGAAAAGAGAGCCATGGGGTGTGTGTGTGTGTGTGTGTGGTGTGTGTGTGTGGTGTGTGTGTGTGTGTGGTGTGTGTGTGTGTGTGTGGTGTGTGTGTGTATGTATCTGTTGTGTTGTGTTCTGTGTGTCTGTGGTATGTGTGTGGTATGTATCTGTGTGTGTATGTGTGATATGTGTCTGTGTGTGCGAGTATGTGGCATGTGTCTCTGTGTGTGTGTAAGCGATCCTCCATCTTCCCATTCTGATTCTGGTGACTTGCCAAGCCTTGCTTTCCAGCTGCCCCAGGCTTCTACCCATCACCCCCCTCTTCCTGCGCTCTGTCCATAGGATGCCCCTTACTTAGACCTGGCCCCCTACATGCCCGATTACTACAAACCTCAGTACCTGCTGGACTTCGAAGACCGCCTTCCCAGTTCAGTCCACGGCTCGGACAGTCTGTCCCTCAACTCCTTCAACTC
Source organism: Cricetomys ansorgei (assembly GCA_026225945.1). Lineage (NCBI taxonomy): Eukaryota > Metazoa > Chordata > Mammalia > Rodentia > Nesomyidae > Cricetomys > Cricetomys ansorgei. The sequence goes on from JAMJFZ010003956.1 coordinate 27,322, forward strand.
CGTCACCTCCACCAACCTGGAATGGGATGACAGCGCGATCGCCCCCTCCAGCGAGGGTAAGTGTCTCCAGGGCGAGAGGAACTGGGCTGTGCCCTGGAGTGGACTCTGGAGCCTCCTCAGCCCGAGCGAGCGATGGTGTCTCTCCTGTGTTTGGGATTTGCAGCTGGACAGAGCTGGCCATTTCTCAGATCTTCATTTCCTCAGTGTCTGTGGTAGCTTAAAAGAAAAAAAGGCAAAAATCAGGCTCTATGAACCTTACTTTTCCAGAAGTTTCTAGCCTCATGTCCCGGGGCCGTCTTCTGAGCAAGAGGAATTCACAGCAGTGCCCCCCGGAAACTCTTTCCTGAGTCAGGGCTGAGCATCAGCTGCTCAGGAAGATTGTCCTGCAGCAGGTTCTGAGCAGAGAGGCTGAGCAGCCCCGGGAGAGACAATCGGATCTGAGGGGGCAGGGACCCTCACAGTTTCTTGGGCAGTTCCTCCTAGTGGCCCTCCACAGGACAGAGATGGCTGCACTGTTCCTCCTGAGACCGAGGAACCGCAGGCAGCCCCTCAGCACAGTTGCTAGAAAACCCTGGCTTTCCTCAAACCTCAGGCCAGCGCCCCTACTTGGTGAGACCAAGGACATCTTGATCTGTCTCATTCCCTCAAAGTCACCTCTGGGAGCGTTGCAGGGGGGGGGGGGGGAGCGCGTGTACTCACTCAGCTCCCCTGGAACTGCCTCCCCTCAGACCTGCCCTTCCTCGTCCTTCATCTCTGCTCATGCCATGGGTCATGCGTCCCACTTTCAGACTTGCTCTCAGCAAGATTTGCATCACAGGAGCTGGCAGTGTGGCTCAGTGGGTAGAATGCTGGTCTACTGTGGGTGCAGGCCTGGGTTCAGTTCGCAGTACTGCATAAACCCAAGCTTGGGGCCAGTGAGGGGGCCCGGTGGCTAAAGAGCCACATCACGGGAGCCGGACAACTGACTTTGATCCTGGGAATGCACCCTGCAAGGAGAGAACTGACTTCTGAAGGTTGTCCTCCAATCTCCACACACACGCACTGTGACATACACACACACACACATGTACACACACACACACCAGGCATGATGGGGCACACCTGTAATCACAGCAGTTGGGAGGTAGAGTCAGGAGGAGGAGCTCTAAGTCACTCTCTACTATGTGGCAAGTTCAAGGCCAGCCTGGGCTACATGAAAGTTTACAGGTCTAGTAATAATAAAAAGATTTGCACTGCTCATTTGCTTGTGACACAAGTGTAGTGACACTCCGTCACTTGTCACCTTGGGTGGGCCTCACGAGCTGGAGACAGGAGCCAGAGGGGCAGGCCTTGAGGAAGCAGCCAGGCTATCCGCGAATGGAGGTGTTCCCCCTAAGCCACAGCAATTCATACTGTCTGGCTCAAGCCAGGACGGGACTCATTACCCAGAGGGCCACAGGGGAAAGGAAGGCAAGGAGTAGAAACTGTGGTTAGGTCCAAGGAAACTCTGGTTCTTCTCCTCCAGAACAGGCTCCGGGTGGGAGGAGTGTCCCTCAGGACAGCCGAGGTCATAGCCGTCTGTCAGAGGAAATGTAGAAAGCCCACCCTACCCCCCCCGCCCCGCCTCCTACCTGTTGCCCCCAAGCCCCCTCCACTGCCTGTTTCTAATCCAGAGTTTTGTCCCTCGTTTTGTAGATTATGATTTTGGAGATGTGTTTCCTGCAGTGCCGTCTGTACCCAGCACAGACTGGGAAGGTGGGACAGAGTCCTCTGTGACCCTCTTTCCTGTTTTGCAACATTTCCACGCCAAGCTTGCTGCATGTTTCAGAGCCGGTCCCTCATTACTAATAATAAGGCATGTGGCTGTGACGCCACAGCTGGTGTTGGCATAGGTGGGATTCTGCAATAGGGGAACTTGGCCCTTAGCCCACGCGCCCTTTTCTCGGGGAGGGCTCCTGCCTTTCCACAGCTGCCTCGGGCGTCACCGAGTGACTGTTTGCACACACACTAGGCCACCCCCGATTCCAGTCCCAGTCACTGCAGGGACCGTGCGTGTGATGACGTGGCTCGCTGGGGTGGACAACTGTGGTAGAAAAGCTTTGAAATACTGGGATTGGAGGCCCCCATCAGCCACGGGTGAGCATCCAGGAGAAAGATGGAGGTTTGATCTTTTCAGGTTAACACAAAACGATTGAGGAAATTGCCCAGGTGTAGCTGAAAGCTCCCTACAGGGAGGGGCCTGCAAGGTGGCTCCAGCACAAGCAAAAGGTGCTTGCCGCCAGGCCTGACAACAGGGAGGAGAGACCAGACTTCCTCAAGTTGGCCTCTGGCCTCCGCACACACACACAAGCATGACCTGTACATACATGCACAAGCAGGCTCTGACCTCCACATACACATACACACATACACGCACAAGCAGGCTCTGACCCGTACACACACACACAAGCGTGCTCTGACCTCCACACACACGCACGCACAAGCAGGCTCTGACCTGTACACACACGCACAAGCAGCTCTGACCTGTACACACATGCACAAGCGTGCTCTGACCTCCACACACACGCACAAGCAGGCTCTGACCTCCACACACATGCACAAGCATGCTCTGACCCGTACACACACGCACAAGCATACTCTGACCTGTACATACACGCACAAGCAGGCTCTGACCTGTACACACACGCACAAGCATGCTCTGACCTGTACACACACGCACAAGCATACTCTGACCTGTACATACACGCACAAGCAGGCTCTGACCTGTACACACACGCACAAGCGTGCTCTGACCTCCACACACACGCACAAGCATACTCTGCCCTGTACACACACGCACAAGCATGCTCTGACCCGTACACACACGCACAAGCGTGCTCTGACCTCCACACACACGCACAAGCAGGCTCTGACCTCCACACACACGCACAAGCAGGCTCTGACCTGTACACACATGCACAAGCGTGCTCTGACCTCCACACACACGCACAAGCAGGCTCTGACCTCCACACACATGCACAAGCATGCTCTGACCTGTACACACACGCACAAGCATACTCTGACCTGTACATACACGCACAAGCAGGCTCTGACCTGTACACACACGCACAAGCGTGCTCTGACCTCCACACACACGTACAAGCAGGCTCTGACCTGTACACACACGCACAAGCGTGCTCTGACCTCCACACACATTCACAAGCATGCTCTGACCCGTACATACACGCACAAGCATACTCTGACCTGTACACACACGCACAAGCATGCTCTGACCCGTACACACACGCACAAGCGTGCTCTGACCTCCACACACACGTACAAGCAGGCTCTGACCTGTACACACACGCACAAGCGTGCTTTGACCTCCACACACATTCACAAGCATGCTCTGACCCGTACACACACGCACAAGCATACTCTGACCTGTACACACACGCACAAGCATGCTCTGACCCGTACACACATGTACAAGCATGCTCTGACCTCCACACACACGCACAAGCAGGCTCTGACCTGTACACACGCGCACAAGCAGGCTCTGACCTGTACACACGCGCACAAGCGTGCTCTGACCTCCACACACACGTACAAGCAGGCTCTGACCTCCACACACACACACAAGCATGCTCTGACCTCCACACACACGCACAAGCGTGCTCTGACCCGTATACACACACACAAGCGTGCTCTGACCCGTACACACACACACACAGCATGCTCTGACCCGTACACACACGCACAAGCATGCTCTGACCTCCACACACACACACTCACGCACAAACGGCTCTGACCTCCACACACACGCACAAGCATACTCTGACCTCCACACACACGCATCAGCAGGCTCATGACCTGTGTACACACACGCACAAGCTGCTTGTCGCTCTGACCTCACACACTACACGCACAAGCAGGCTCTGACCTCCACACACACACGCAAGCATGCTCTGACCTCACACACACACGCACAAGCCGTTTTGCTCTGACCCGTCTACACACACACACACAAGCATGCTTCTGACCTGTACACACACGCACAAGCATGCTCTGACCTCACACACACACACGCACAAACGTGCTCTGACCTCCACACACACGCACAAAGCTTGCTCTCGACCTACACACACACACACAAGCTTGCTACTGATCCCCACACACCACACACAAGCATGCTCTGACCCCGTACACACACACGCACAAGCATGCCCCCCACATAAGTCAATGCAAAAGCTTCCAAGGGGAGATTCTCTTTGGATATATAAGGCAGACTAGCTTCCCACGCTGTCCACTGGGCGTCAGCGCTGTGGGGCATTTTTCTGCCTCTGACCCGAGGCTGGACTTGAACACATTCACACAGCCACTCCCCGGTTACAGGACTTACTCAAAGTAGGGTCTGTGTTTGATCTGGTAAATTTTGCTCCTTAAATCTGAGGCTGTCACAGACTCCCTAAAGAGCTCCTGCCCTGGGGCTCCCTTCTTGCCTGAGGTAGGGTTCCCCCTGAAGGTGACCTCTGAGCAGTGGACAAGAGCTGATTTTTCCCATGTGCTGTTAGGTGAACTAGCTTAACTTTGAGTGACATGAGGTCCAGCATTGAGAGGTAAATTGCGTCCCTTGGCCGTGTGTTTGCGTTGAGGTAGCACGAGACCCAGAATTCCACCTTAACATCTCTTCTCCTCTCAGCCTCCCTCTTCTGAAGCATAATGTCACCGTTGGTTTTCTCCTTTTGGTGCTAACCACTAACTCCTTTCTGACACACTTTGTACAGTCACTTGCCAGGCAGGCCCTGACCTCCTGACCTTCCTGGAAGCCCCTAGATCTAGCTCATCCAGAAACTAAGAGCCCAGCTTGCTGAGGCTGGGCCAGGTCCAGGCGGTTAGATTCATACCAACAGAGACTTCCCAAGTCCTTCAGCACTGGCCCACAGTGGCGGCTCACCTAGCAAAGGCACCCCGCTGTTTCTTTGAGCCTGGAGGAAAGCAGGACTTGGGGGGGGACTCCAAACTTGGGGTCCTGAGCAGAGCTAGGTAGTTCTACAGTCTTAAGCTTCTTTATAGAAGTGCTAGGCACCCAAGGCTTAACACCTACCATGTTCCGGGGTCTGTTCACTCGCCTCGGTGTACCCCTCTCATGACCCTTTCCTCAAGCTGAGGGGAAGAGGTCTTGAAGAACCTGTAGGCTCCAATCTCAGGAAAGCTGAAGAGGGTCCCCAGTGAGTTCTCGACAGAGCTGTGATTACTTTTAACTGCCCCCCACCCCTGCCCCACCCCCCCAGGCAGAAGGACTGCTGACTGTCCCAGGCCCAGATAGGGCTACATAGTGAGACTCCCGTCTCAAAAAGATAAAAATGAGAAAAGACAGCCACATAGGACAAGTGTGTCAGCCAGCAGGCTTTCCAGCGGGCTGAGGGAAGCGTGTCCCTCTCGCCAGCAGGATGTGCCCACGACCATGAGAGCATTAGCCCTCCGCCAGGCGGTCCCACCAGCTGGTCCCAGGCCTCAGCTCTCTGCTTGGGCAGCTCCTATCTGTGCTTGCCACCATGGTGCCCCCCATCCCCTGCCTGCTCCAGTGACTTAAGATGGAGCAGGTTGGAGCAGGTTAGACCAGCTCTCCCACTGGAAGGCAGCAGCAGCCTCCAGCTCATCCTAAGAGGGGAGCCCAGCTCTGTCCCCCAGCTGTTGGATTTGGGAGGAAGAAAGTCAACTTCCTCTGAAGAGCCTGCAGAGTGTCTTGGGGGGCAGCGCCTTGCACTCCTACCTCTCTGCGCTTCATCTTGTCGCCCCTGATCTGCCTGTCACTGTTTGTTGTGTTGGGTCCCGTGTTCCCCATCCCAGGCCCATGCTCTCGTTTTTTGTCTCTTCTGCTCTTCCCGCTTCCCTTTTTCCCCTGTTGTCTGTCGGGGAGGGAGGCTTGCAGAAGACTCTGGGTATCACTTTGCACAAGGAGTGATTTTGAGGGGCTTCTGGGTACCCCCAATCCTTACAGGAGAGGGCTCTGAGGTTATCCTAGGAGGTATGCAACCTGTCTCTTCTTGGGGTCCCAGACACCCTGGGAAGCGTCTAAGTCACGCAGCCCAGGGCTAAGGCCTAGAAGCTGTTTTACACCTTTAACTGGACTTGGCCAAGTGTGAGTACTAAAGGCCCCCCAGCGGCAGAGAAGAGGGTGTCCCCATCGAAAGCACCAATTCCACGTCCTGTGGGTTGGGGCCTCTCTGCTCCTGAACTAGGGCCACGGAGGGCAGGCTTCCCTAGAAGGGACTCGCCCTCCTCCCCTGAGATAAGGCATCCCCTGGGGGCCAGCAGTGGCTGACAGGCTGTCTGTGTCCTATCTCCTTGTGCTTGCAGATGGAGACCTCACAGATACCATCAGTGGCCCCCGCTCCACTGCCTCAGACCTAACCAGTAGCAAGGCATCCACCAAGAGCCCCACCCAGCGCCATAACCCCTTCAATGGAGAGCAGGCCGAGACCGTGTCTTCCTCTGACACCACCCCTGTGCACACCACCTCTCAGGAGCAGGAGGAGGCCCAGGCCCTAGACCCACCTGATGCCTGTTCAGAGCTTGAAGTCATCAGGTCAGCAGGGAGGAACCTGGGAGAAGGTGGGCGGGCACCCGGCGCCCACGTCCACCCCTGGGCTCACTGTGTAGTCCAGGGCACACTCGGGAGGTCCGGGGGTGGGGAAGTGGGGAGGGAGGGGCTTCCCCAAGGGCAGGGGAACACCCCCAAGACTTAAGAAGCAGCTCCTTCCCACTGCATACAGTTCTTTGGTCCACAACGATCAGAAGACCTGTCCCATGTAGGCTGCTATACCCAAGCACAGAGACAGGAGCAGGAACAGCAGACTCTTATTTTATTTTTTTATCCGAGACAAAGTTTTCTCTGCGAGGCCCTGACTGTCCTGAACTCGCTGTGTAAACCAGGTTGGCCTCAACTCACGAAGATCCTCCTGCCTCTGCCCGCCTCCCCCCCCCCCCAGTACTGAGTGCTGGGATCAAAGGCGTGCGCCATCGCACCAGCACCACCTCAGGCCTTTACTCTGGAGGCTGGGGTGAGGGCGCCACGCATGCAGTTCACGGCAGGGTGGAGAGACCGCTCTTGGGCTGCCTTTGTGAGGGTGGTGGTCCTGTTCAGAAGGCTCCACCCTTATGACCTCAGCACCTCCCACAGGGGCCTCTCTTGCTACGTCAGCTGTGGGTCAGAGTTCCTGTGTGTGGATTGAGAGAGCCACAAGCATATAGCCAGGAGCGAGGTCCAAGCACCAGAGTGGGCTGACCTAGGCAGCAGCCGTGGCTGGCTTCTTGTCTGGCCCATGCAGGCCCAGACACCACCTTCAGGTGTATTTGTTTTGTTTGTGAGAAAGGGTCTCACTAGTACATGGATGAAGCCCAGGCTGGCCTCAAACTGGCCATCCTCCTGCCCCCAGCGTCCCAGTGGTAGGAAGCCAGTGTACATTCTGTGATCTCTCTAGCTTTGCTTCACGCTTCACATCTTTGACACGTGGACAGGGATACACGAAGGAGAGGGGTCCCTCTCTGAGACCGCTCCACACCAGATGAGGAGAGAAGCCTGTATCCTGTCATACCTGTTGGCCTGAGGCAGGAGCATTGCTCCCTAGAGTCTGGGCCCGGGACACACACACGCGCACACACACACTCACAGTCACACACTCTGGCTGGTTAAAGTTCACAGCAGCTTTAGTGATTCAGACCTGAGGTGTCTTAGGCCCATCCCAAAGAGTAAGGCCGAGACGATGAAACTCTGAGGCATTTCCGGGTGTCCCACTTATTCACAATGATACCTAAGGGAAAGGGTCCGTTGTCCATATCACAGGGGAGCACCGTGCAGAGAGCCATTGGTCCAACTAACCTCGGCCTGTGTTTGACTCCTACCTCAGTTGGGTTTGTTTTGCTTTGTTGTGTTTTCTGAGACGAGGTCTCACTATCTAGCCCTGGTTAGCCTGGAGCTTGAGATGTAGACCAGGCTGGCCTCATACATCCCCCTGCCTCTACCTCCCGAGGGCTACCAGGCCTGGCTTAGCTCAGACTTTTTTTTCCCCTCTTTTTGTTTTTGTGATGGGATCCGGCTGTGTAGCCCAGGCTGGCTTTGCACTCACAATCCCCCTGCCTCTGCCTCCCAAGTGCTCGGACTACACGTTTGCACCAGCAGACCTGGCTGCTACCTCGGTTTCATTAGATAGAATTTCTAGGCCTGCTTGCGAGCTAACAGGCCTCTCCATGCTGTTCCTCCTACCCGTCTCTGCCAGGACACCAAGGTCTGACGTGGTGCCCAGGCCCACACCCCCTCAGGATCGCCCCACTAACCCAGCCTGTTTCCCTTAGTGGGTGCCCAAGTGTTAACTGTCTCCCTGTCACTACCATCCCAGGGTCACCAAGAAGAAGAAAACCGGTAAGAAGAAAAAGACCAAACTGGATGAGGAAGCAAGCCCGCTGCACCCTGCCTCTAACCACCAGAAATGTGCCAGGCAGGGGGATGGTGACAGACTTGTGGGCACCCCAGGCCTGGGGCGGGACTCGTCAGATCCTGCGCTTACCTCCCCGCAGGAGCGAGGGGAGGGACCCAGCGTAACTGAGAGCAGCGAGCACTCAGAGGTCAGCCAGATGGGCCTGCTGATCCCCGAGATGAAGGACACCTCCATGGAGTGCCTGGGACAGCCCCTGAGCAAGGTCATTGACAAGCTCCACGGGCAGCTGGACCCCAGCACCTGGTGCTCTCAAGTCGATCCCCCCAGATCAGTCCTTTCGGACCGGCTCTCCCGGGGAGGCCCCGGAGAAACCACCATTCTGCGACTTTAGCGAGGGGCTTCCAGCCCCGATGGACTTCTACCGCTTTACCGTCGAGAGTCCAAGTGCTGTTGCACCAGGTGGCCGCCACCATGACCCTGCAGGGCCTGGCCAACCGCTGCATGTTCTTGGTAGCCCTGCGGCTGCTGTCCAAGAAGAAGAGGGAGGAAGAGGAGAGGGGAAGGCATCTCAGCCCCTAGAGGACACTCAAGGGGAGGCTGAGGAACCGGAGCCTCAGGAGCCGGACACCCAGTTGCCGCCGGTCAGCCAGGAGCCTGTGCCTGAGCCTGTGTCCCAGCCTGAACCTGAAACCCAGGAGGCTCTTTGCAAGCTCAAGCGAGACCAGCCCAGTCCGTGTCTGAGCAGCGCCGAGGACTCCGGGGTAGATGAGGGCCAGGGGAGCCCTTCAGAGATGTCGCACCCCTCAGAGTTCAGGTGAGCTCTGTCCGCACCCGGTGAGGGATCTGCCCGCCCGGCTGGGGCCGTGGGAAATCTAGCCTGCCATGGGAAGTGGAAAGGTGTGTGACGCCCCCCCAACACCACCACCTTGCCTGACCCCCTGCTCCTTCGTTCCCTTGTCCCTGTCACAGAGTAGACAACAATCACTTACTCCTACTGATGATCCATGTCTTTCGAGAAAACGAAGAGCAGTTGTTCAAAGTAAGTCCCTGAACTCAGGAACCATCGAGCAGCACAGCCAAGGCAGGTCGGGTCGCCCACACTGTTCAGCGCGCAAGCGGGGCCCAGCGGGGCGGGAGCTCGAGCTGACCCCCGCCTGCCTCCGCCCCGCAGATGATCCGGATGAGCACAGGGCACATGGAGGGGAACCTGCAGCTGCTGTACGTGCTGCTCACAGACTGCTACGTCTACCTGCTTCGGAAAGGTGCCTGTGGCCCCCAGGCCGGAGCGGGCGGGGCTGAGCCTTCCCCACCCCCACCCCCACCCCCACCCCACCGTCGGCACGCGCTGATGACAAGGCGTCTCTAGGAAGTTACCGCTAGCTGGGCTGAACCCCCTGTCTGTTACTCTGCTATACCATCACTTCACACTGCAGGGCAAGGAGAGAGAGGGTCTTCTCTGCAAGGGGGCTGGGTCTTAACAAATGGGGTTGGGAGATGGAAAAGAGGCCAGCCAGGGTAATAGACTTTGCGGTCTCCTCCCTCAGGGGCCACAGAGAAGCCATATCTGGTGGAAGAGGCTGTTTCTTACAACGAACTTGACTATGTGTCGGTGAGTGCAGTCTGCAGCTGGTGTACCCACCTAAGTACGTGGCTTCTGAGACCACCCATTAAGCGCTGCAGAGCACGGGCCCGTCCCGGGGAAGGGTGCCAGCATCCACAGAGGCCTCTGTACACGTACTGGAGACAGGATTCAAGGGTGAAGACGCTTCTTCCTTCACCACCTCTCTGACCATCTTCCCTAACTCATGCCTGACCCCAGATCTCGGACGGGGGCGGGCCTCCCGAGTAGCGACTCCAAACTTGTGGTTTCTCCCTTCCCCGATCCCAGCCGACCCTCAGGGTGGCCTTGCTGCCCCTTACGCCGGGCAGCGGCCAAGCCCTGTGTGCTTTCTGGCAGGTTGGCCTCGACCGACAGACTGTCAAACTGGTGTGCACCAACCGCAGGAAGCAGTTTCTGCTGGACACGGCCGACGTGGCCCTGGCTGAGTGAGTGTCAGCCCCCACCCTCAACAGGACAGGAGAATCAGCATCTGCCACAGGCATGGCCCTGGCTGGGGGTAGAAGCAGACACCAATCTGTTCCCCCAAGAGCCTGCGGTCTGCTCAGAGAGGCAGGGAAGTGGACAGTCACTGGCCGACTGACACACGTCAGCCCAGGTGACCTCAGCCCCTCAGGACCCATGAGGAAGGGGGCTGGCGTGAGGCCCAACGGGAGGGGAGACACAAAGGCCAGACCGCTGCCCACAGTGCACCTTGGACTATGGACGCGAGAGCTACACGTGATGAGGTCATATCCGTCCGTACTGATTGGGATGGGCGGGTCCTGCTGGCCAGCACTCTGACTGGTCTCCCTTTACTGTCAGAATCCATAGCCTTCGGACACTGGGGACGGTCAGGCCTTTTCCGGGCAAACTCCAGTGATGTGGGCTCTGACCCCGTCATCGCCCACTGCCGCCCACTTCCAGTATCCTCAGCCCCTAGTTTCTGAGAACTCCCTGGGCCAGTTCTCAGGACAAAGCCTTATCCACTGAGGTCTGTCCCCAGGCCTGACAGCAAACCGCTCTCCCTGCCCAGGCTCTTCCTGTCGTCTCTGAAGTCAGCCATGATCAAAGGCTGCCGGGAACCACCCTACCCCAGCATCTTGACTGATGCCACCATGGAGAAGCTGGCGCTGGCCAAATTCGTCGCCCAGGAATCCAAATGTGAGGTCAGTGGCCGGGGAAGAAGTTCCTTCCGGTGGCGCCCCACGCTGGCCTGCCTCCGTTTAAGGCTCAGCAATATAAACGGTGCCTTGGCCTTCCCGAGTTACCTCTTGGGAAGGGCTTTCCTCCTCTCGACCCTGTCCTCTTGTCTGCTTGGCTATGTCCTGAGGTTCCCTTGTTCTTATGGTGGCTGTTCCTGGGGCTGGATTATGGGTAAACTGAGGCCTGGCCTCACCTGCTCTGTCTGCTGCCTCCACCGGCAGGCATCCACTGTGACTGTGCACTTCTACGGGCTTGTGCACTGGGAGGACCCGATGGACGAGGCCCTGGGCCCTGCCCCCTGCCAGTGCTCACCCCCCGAGGGCACCATCACCAAAGAGGGCATGCTGCACTACAAGGCGGGTACCTCCTACTTGGGCAAGGAACACTGGAAGACCTGCTTCGTGGTGCTCAGGTGGGAGCCCCAGCGGCTGCGGGCCCAAGAGGATGTGTCAGGTCCCTGGCAGGAGAGACCCAAGGGCAGATACCTCCCTTCTCCACAGAGCTGTGGCATCACCCAGGGCTCTAGAGCTCTTCCATATGGCCAGTTTTCTAGGCCCAGGATTCCCGGGTGCCCGAGCCAGCCCTGGTGACAGACCTTTAGCTGTGCCCATGACTTTCAGTGTCCTCCACAGCTACCCTCAGATTCCTTTCTCACTCCATCCATAGAAAGCGGGTCCCCGGTTCCCAGCCAGTTCATGGGGGATCCCTGGGATCTTCTTAGCCAGGCCTCACCTCGCTGTGTTGTGACCCTGTAGCAATGGGATCCTCTACCAGTATCCTGACCGCACTGACGTGATCCCCCTGCTCTCGGTGAACATGGGGTAAGTATTCCAGGAACAGGGGACCGGGCAGGTGCCATGACTGGGTGTCCTGCCAGGAGCTCTGGCTGAGTCTGAGCCCTGGAGCTTGCTGTCCTGTCCTTCTGACGGCTCAGCCTCTGTCCCTAAACCTCCCCTTACCGGCAACCCTGACTAGTGCCTTGGGGTTTGCAAGCTCTGAGGCCGCGAGGGGTCAAGGAGGCAGGATGGAAGAGGAGACACCCTAACTCTAGAGAAGGCAGCCCCTTTCCAGGAAGTCCCACCCAATGAGAGGCACACTGCAGAGGAAGTAGATGAGTGGGTGCTGGTTCTGAGCAGGTGCAGTGAGCAGCTTTGTACCCTCTCACCTGGCCACGTTTGGATACCCAAGGGGATCTTGGCGATTCCAGAGATAAGGGTGGTCGTGTAACCAGGTGGTGACACACTTGGAATCCGTTGTGTGGGAGGTAGGAGCAGGAGGATCAGAAGTTCCCAGTCCCAGGTCATCCTCTGCTATATAATAAGTTCCAGGCCAGCCTGGGCTACATGAGACCCAGTCTCAAAAAATAAAAATGGGTACACAGAAATGGCGAGGCCGCCAAGCACGCACAAACATCCAGAGCGCCAGAGGCCCAATGTCTGCACACCGCAGCTGACCCAGGGGTTCCCACTGACTCCCATTTCACCCTCCTCCGGCCCAGGGGGGAGCAGTGCGGTGGCTGCCGGAGATCCAACACCACGGATCGGCCCCACGCCTTCCAGGTCATTCTGGCTGACCGGCCCTGCCTGGAGCTAAGTGCCGACAGCGAGGCAGAAATGGCTGACTGGATGCAACATCTGTGCCAGGCCGTGTCCAAAGGAGTAAGTGCCCCGATTTCCACCATCCACCCAGCCTGGTCCATCCGGGATCTTGAGGGTCCCACCCCCAAACACATCAATCATAGAGATAAGCCTGGGAGGCCCCAGATGGTAGACCTTAGGGGACAGCCCAGGAGTGAACACAACTCAGGCCACTTTGCAGCCTGGACCGTTCCCCTTCCACCCCACCCCACCCCCACACTGCTCAGGAGGGCAGTCTCTACCTGGGATCCCTGGTGTAGGCCACCCTGGAGAAACAGCCCGCCCCTCCCACCTTCTGCCAATGTCCAGGTCATCCCTCAGGGGGTGACTCCCAGCCCCTGTATCCCTTGCTGCCTGGTGATCACGGAGGACCGCCTCTTCACGTGCCACGAGGATTGCCAAACCAGCTTCTTTCGCTCTCTGGGCACGGTCAGGCTGGCGGACATCAATGCCATCTCCACAGAGCTGGGCAAGGAGTACTGCGTCCTGGTGAGCTGGCGGGGACGAGGGCACAGGCCTTGCCCAGGGAAATCTGCACATGCTCACCCAGGGCCTGCTGTCCCTAGGAGTTCTCCCAGGATAGCCCACAGCTGCTCCAACCCTGGGTCATCTATCTGAGCTGCACTTCCGAACTGGACCGGTTCCTGGCTGCCCTGAGCTCTGGGTGGAAAGCCATCTACCAGGTACCTACCTAACCGTTCTTGGCGCCTGGCCTTGCCTACAGGGTTATGGGGCAGGAACTTCGCCAACAACCCTGAGACAGACACAGAAACTTAGGGCCCAAGGGCCAAGCCCCAACATCAGCGTGTCTGTCCAAGCTAAAAACAACGCCAGGAGCTGCCCTACCTGACCTGAGCTCCAGTCACCGTGGGGCTCCTGGTGGGCCTTCCTCTTCCCCAGAGCGGATGGGGCTCTGAGCCCTGGAGAGGTAGTGGATTTGGGTTTGAGTTTGAGTCTGGGTCTTACTGTGCAGCTCTGGCTGGCCTGGAACTCACAGGGAACGGCCTGCCTCTGGCTCCTGGGATTAAGGCATGTTCCCCCACACCCAGGGAGAGGTACTATTTTGTGCACACTCTCCCTGTACCCCGTGGTTCTGGGGAGAACCGAGCCAGAGCGGGAGAAGGGTTGAGGATAGATACCCTCGTCCAGTGAATTCCAGGTGGACCTGAGAGCCAGACCTTGGGAATCTGTGTGCAGAGCAGGAGGGGAAACTCCAAACATGGAAGCTGTTCCCAAGAGGGTGTGCAGGGCCCCAAAGGTCTGCCATGGCTTCCGGAAAAGAAGCCTGCAGCCCTCAAGCCCCCTGCTTGTCCCAACACAGGTAGACCTCCCTCACAAGGCGATCCATGAAGCCTCCGCCAAGCAGAAATTCGAAGATGCCCTGAGCCTCATCCATAGTGCCTGGCAGCGGAGCGACAGCCTCTGCCGTGGCCGAGCCTCCCGGGACCCCTGGTGCTGAGGGCATGGCCGGGCGGCATTGCAGGCGGCCAGGAAGGAGGCAAGGCTGACCAGCGGAGTGCACTGCGGTGTGCCACCATGCTGTTTTGGAGCCAGGTGTCCACAGGCCTCTGTGGACAGCCCACTCCTGCCTCGGGGTGGCGGAACCACTAGCGCACCTTGAGAACAGAGATCCAGAGTGAGCGCCTGGCACCCTAGGCGCCCTGCCCAACTGGTAGTGACTAGAGGTCACTGGGGCAGAAGGTCTGAGCCCTGTGGGCTCTGTAGACACACGGTGTCCCCTGGGCCACCACCTTAGTCCTCATCATCTGCTCAGGGTGGCCAGGAGAATAATAGCATCCATTAAGGGGAAGCAAAGAGACTAGGAAGGCGGGAGTGGCATCTTCCTCTCCTGGGTCAGGGCCCTGCGGGGGTCCTGAGCGCCCAGCCATCCTTGTCAGTCGTTTGAACACACTGTCCTCGCTGCACAGGGAAAGGGGAACACTTAAGTATCTGTGCATGCCTCCTCACGCATCCATCCCCCGCACAGCGGCCTGCCTCGCACAGTCTGGGCCCGGCCAGCAGCCCGCCACGGCTGCCAGGAGGTCCCGCATGCCCTCTCCCTCAAATACAGCAGAGCTTGTAGGACCCAGGGATCGGTTGGTTCCTCTTGCCGGGGAGCAAAGGGGAGGGGCTGAGAGAGGAGCAGAGCCCACAAGCCCAGGGGCTACTTTGACATCTCCCGACCGAACCCTGCTTGGCTGAAGCTGGCCCTTCCTGAGGTCTTTGTTAGATCCCTCAGGGGACGGATCGGGCGGATTGGATTGGGTCGTGTTTTTTTAAATAAAATTGATGTTATATTGCTGAGACGTGTCACTGCCCCTCCTTTAAGCGTGAGATGGGCAGGGAGAGTCCACACCCTCTCCCACTGGAACGGCTCCGTCGCCCGCACGTCCACACACAGCCTCAGCTGCCTCAGCTGCTTCAGCGGCTCCACTGCCTGGAGGACCCGGGTCCTGGTAATCCCTGGGCTTTCCTATTCCTGCATGGCCACCGAGAGTGGGAGCCTAGTGGCCCTGCTGTTAAGGAAAATGGCTAGAACTGCAAAGGTTACTCCTTACCTGGCGGCCCTTGTTCTATCCCGTCCCGCCCAGGTCCTCTGCGGTTTGGGTGAGCAAGGCTGAGGCACTAGAATTTGGGAGCAGAGGAAGGGTGTGGACCTCCTTTCCTGTGAAGCGCTATGCAAAGCCAGCTCCGTGCACATGGGCCTCCCAAAGGGACTTCTGGAGTCAGACTCAGTGGACTCAACGTCCATCCGTCCCCCGCCCCAATTCGGCAGCCTGTTCTCCACAGTCTGGTTACCTGAAGTCATCAATGGCGGTTTGAAAATAGGAAATGGGCCTGGCGTGGTGGCGCACACCTTTAATCCCAGCAACTGAGAGGCAGACTGAGGTGGATCTCTGAGTTGAAGGCCAGCCTAGTCTATCGAGTGAGTTCCAGGACGGCCAGGAGCGTGAAGAAAGACCTTGTCTCAAAAAACGAAACAACAAGAGAAAAAAGTAACGAAAATGTAAAATTCCAGCAATAACAGTTGTAAAGTTTTACATATGTGCACTCATCCCATTATCCAGTGTTTCTCTGTCGTGTGCACCATTAGTCACTTGGTTTCCATAGCAACTGGTGGTGGGGCAGTATTTGTGTTCAAGTGACACTTTATTTAATAATGCCCCCAAGTTATCCTCTGACCTCTGTACACTTGTCATGTGTCCACATGCGCGCGCGCGCACACACACACACACACACACACACACACACACACACACACACACAGATACGCACACACATACAGGATAGCCTTAGCTATATAGTGAAACCTATAGTTTTTAAAAAACCTAGTCTTTAAAAAAAGGGTTTGCCAGGCACGATGACACATGCCTCTAACCCCGGCGTTTGGGAGGCAGAGGGGCCGGGGAATGCCGCGAGGGAGAAGGCAGTCTGGGCTGCACGCTGAGTTCTCGGCCAGCCTGGAATGAGGTACTATCTCACACCAAACCAGAACAACAAGAACACCTCACCACTATCTCTGCAGCGCTCTGGGGCCCTGCCTAACTTCTGCTCTTGTTGAGATGGACCTATAAAGCTGAATGTGGTAGCGCACACCTTTAATTCCAGCACTGGGAGGCAGAGGCGGGTGGATCTCTGAGTTTGAGGCCAGCCTGGTCTACATAGCTACTTTCATAATACAGCAGTTAGGGTTACATAGACCTTGTCTCAAAAAAAAAAAAAAACAAAAACAAAAACAAAATAAAGTGAATAAATAAACTTTGAAAGAAAGGAAGAAGGGACCGGGGAGGAAGGAGACAGAAAGAAAGAAAAGGAAAAGAAAAGAAAAGAAAAAAAAAAGAAAAGAAAAGAAAAGAAAGATAATCTAATGAAACCAGACTGGAACAATTTAGGCCAGGAAAGAGGAAGTCACACAGGCTGTGGTAGATGTCCAAATGGCACAGTAGCTGGTCTGCGAGAAGCTGTGCCTAAGGCCGAGTCACCACATGCCCAGGACTTTAGCTGGAGCCGGACAGGAACTTGAGACAGGGCAGAGAGTCTAGAGGACAAGGGGTGCCCTCCCCCACTCTCATCTGGCTCCTTCTTCCCACCCCATTCTCTTCCAGCCCCAAGTGACCTTTCCTCCAGATCCCAGGGTCCAGGCCCGCCCTGGCCAGCAGCAGCTGGGATTGGTCTGAGCCAGAGGAGGTGTGTCCAGCCCCGGGGCTGCTGAACAGCAGGTGGAGTTCTAAGACAGACCAGGGGCCTCCAGTCAGTGACAGGATCTCTGTCCTCTAGACATGGCACTGGAACGCCTCAGTCCCCAGCCCTGTGACCACACAGGGGTTCAGAGAGCCTAGACACTGCCACCTATGCATGGCCTTCGAACAGAAGGCTCCCGCCATGGGTGCCAGGGAGATGGTGTCCCCAGCTGTGGATCTGGTGCTGGGCGCCTCAGCCTGCTGCCTGGCCTGTGTATTCACTAATCCCCTGGAAGTAGTGAAGACCCGTCTACAGCTGCAGGGGGAACTGCAGGCCCCAGGCACCTACCCACGGCCCTACCGGGGCTTTGTGTCTTCTGTTGTGGCCATTGCCCGGGCAGACGGGCTGTGGGGCCTGCAGAAGGGGCTGGCCGCTGGCCTTCTCTACCAGGGCCTCATGAATGGTGTCCGTTTCTACTGCTATAGCCTGGCGTGCCAGGCTGGCCTCACCCAGCAACCAGGTGGCACCATGGTTGCCGGCGCTGTGGCTGGGGCCTTGGGAGCCTTTGTGGGGAGCCCTGCTTACCTGGTGAGTGTCTTCTCCTTCCTTTACCACTCCGGGACCAAAGTGACCTATGGACCCTGTGGGCCTGGGTTGG
>JAMJFZ010003956.1:50000-65601 GCA_026225945.1 Cricetomys ansorgei
TTTTCAAGACTTTTCTAAGAAGGACCCAGAAAGCAGTCGCCACCTGCCCTGGTGAGGCCTGCCACCTAGTGGTCCCAAGAGGAACTGCACGAACCGGGGCAGGTTGCACAACGCGAATTCTTCAAGGGATTCCGGACCCTTCTTTACCCCCCCCCCCCCGAGGCCTATATTAGCAGGACTACTAGATCTCAGAAGGGGCAACAGAGCCTGAAGAGACCTAACGCCGCGTGGAGACTCCCTGCCTTGGGTACTTAGGAGGGGGCCAACTCACACTTATGCTGAATGCGGGTCACTGAGTCTGGGAAGTCCAGGTGGGCAGAGGAGGGACTTTGGCAAGGCGTGGTGAGCTTGAAGTCTAGCGGGGACAGAGCGGCTCTAGAGTCAACCGCCTTGCCCTTGAGGCCTAAGTGGGAAGCCACCAGCAGCAGCAGCAGGCTGACTGTGCCCTGGTTCCAGCAGCCTGGAAGGTCTAAGGTCTCTAGCTCTCCTGCCCCGCCCCCAGGCCTTCGACCCCTTCCTAGTCCCTCCCCTGTCCCCTAGAGACACCTTTGACCGGTGATGTCACTGGGTCTCGGCCGGAGCTGGGGCTGGATTTCTGGAGGGTGCCATGTTCTCCCTGCCTTCCCTCTCCTCCTGGCTCCCCAGCCTCCCTTCCTTTGAGTGGGGTTCCAGTCTCTTCGACAGCTTCCTGCAAGGTGAGTGCCTCCCGGATGCGCACCTGAGCCCAGCCCCTCCCTCTGGTGGGTGGAGTGCGGGGTGGGGGGTGGCTGGGACCCACGTGTTGGGGTGGGGGCGCCCCTCCTGGCTGCCCACTGCTCTAATCCTGCCACTTGCCCTCACCCTCTCTCCTTTGTCCGGCTCAGGCCTGATCGGGGCCCTTGGAGTCTCGGTCCTCAATAGTCTCCTGAAAGTTTACTTCTTCGTGGCCTGTGTCAAGTGAGTGTCCACGTCGGTGCCACCCAGCCCTGCAGGCAGTTGGTCCCTGCGAGGAGACTGGGCTCTCTTGGAGAGGGCTGGGGGTGGAGCCCCACCGCCACCGCCACCACCCCCTACCCCCGCACCCTTCCCAGGACCCGACGCTGAGATCCTGCCTCTCAGCCCTCACCCATTCTGCCCCACACAGCGACCCCCAGCGGCAGCCGCAAAAGCAGCGGATGCGCGCGCAGTGGGCCTCTCTGGAGCTGGTGCACCTGGCTGGTCTGGCCCTGTTCCTGACCGTGGTGGGGACCCGGGTGGCCTCCCTCGTGGTGCTGGAGTTTTCCCTCCGGGCTGTGTCCACAGTGCTGTCCCTGGGCAAGGTGAGACCGCAGGGTGAGGTCACTCTGGGGCCCCTGTCATCTCCTGGATTGGGAAGTAAGGCCTAGCGGAGCCCCGTTTCCTTCGGATGGAGATGGGAGACTGCAGGTGGTTACCCGGAGTTTTGATTGTCAAAGTCACACCTCCATGGCAGCCCGGATGGATCTCTACCCCTCGCTGCCACGTGAATGTCAGTTCTGTGAGCTGGTAATGTGGTTCATTTGGGAGAGTACTTGCCTAGCCTGCCACAAAGCCCTGGACTTGCTGCCCGGCCCTGTTTAAACCCAGGCAGGCGGCTCGTTCCTGTAATCCCAGCACTCAAGAGGTGGAGGCAAGAGGAGGCGCAGCTCAGGGCCATCCTTAAGTATTGAGTTTGAGGCCAGTCTGGAACACATGAGAGCTTGCTCCTCTCTCCCCGCAAAAAGGTCCATATTGCATATTGATGAGCGTTCCACACAGCCCTGGCTAAGTCCCTCCAGGGCGTCAGCCCATTTTTTCCTCTGACAGCTGTAGTGATTAAGGGTCTTCTTGGATCTCCACAAGTGGGAAACTGAGGCTCAGGGGAGCATACAGTTTGTCTGTGATCAACAGTCATCAGGAAGGAAGGTGTGAAGGTCTCCAAGGGCCTGAACCCTCCAGTGATCAGATGGGCAAGCGAACGCACCCCCCAGACACCAGTCTCCCACAGTGCACCCTACCCTGGACTCCCTTCCCCCCCTCAGGGCTCTGGGGACAAGGAGCGACTACAGCTCTTCCTGGCCTGTCAGTTCTCACTGGGCTGTGGGCTGAGCTGTGGCCTGAGCTTCCTACAGGAAGGCGCCCCCCACCGCACCCTGAACCTGCTGCTGAGCCTGGGACTGGCCGCACTGCTCGGCTTGGGTGCCCGGCGCCTCCGGCGACACGTCTACAATCTGTATGAGTTGCACAGCAGCCAGCACTACTGCGGGGTCTGCATGGGCCTGCTGGCTGGTCAGCATGGCCTGCCCAGGCTCCTGGGCCGTACTCTGACGGTAGCCTTTGCTGTGAGTGACCTGACGGCTGTGGCCCTCATCAACCAGGACTTCCTGAGCACGTCGGAAGCCGTGCGCTTCTGGACGCCGCTCACCATCTGCTACACACTGCTGGTCATCTACATGCAGGGTGAGAGCCCCGGGGCTGGGGTCCCTTCTGTAGGTCCCACTGCCATTGCTAGCCCAGGGTGAGGACTTGTACTCTGGCACGGGTGTACTGTGGTTGGTCAGCGCGGTGAGCTGTCGGAGGACCCCTAAAGAGCTGGTACCTGGGTTGGTCTTGAGAGCTAGGTGAGGAGAAGGGGATTGTGGGCAGGAGAAACACCTGCCAAAGCACAGAGTGAGGGAGGTTGTGCAGAACCACCCAGTTACCCCAAGGGCAACAGGGATTGGGGCAAGACTGGCCAGGTTCAGAGAGGCCTGGCCCAGAGCCCTGACCAGCGAAGCTGGGCAGAGAGAGTGGAAGGTAATGGCTGGTCAGAGCTGGCCTCTAGGACAGCAGTTCTCAACTTGTGGGTCATGACCCCTTTGCGGGGAGGGGGGGGTCGGGTCGAATGACCCTTTCACAGGGGTCGTTTAAGGCCATCTGCATAACAGATATTTACATTGTGATTCATAACAGTAGCAAAATTACAGTTATGAAGTAGCAACGAAAATAATTTTATGGCTGGGGGAGGGTCACCACAGCATGAGGGACTGTATTAGAGGGTCGTAGCATTAGGAAGGTTGAGAACCATGTTCTGGGGAGGACCTCCTGGCTGCAGACTGGGAATCAGCTGGACGCAGTAGAGCAAGGAAGGGTCCAGGCAGTAGGAACTGCAAGTGTGCAGAGACTGATTAGCAAAATGGGAAACCAGAACGTCTGGCACTGTAAGGGGAGCGCCACTCAGAGATTGCGTGAGGATGGGAAAACGGGCTGGGGCCAAATCAGCCCTAGTAAGGCAAGGCTTGGATTAGAATCCTACTCTAGAAGCCACAAGAAGTCCTGGAACGTTCTAAGCGTAGGGTGACATCATCTTATTGACATGTTTAAAAGCTCACTTTTGCTGGTCACTGTTCTGTCAAGAACAGAAGTCAGGAGCCCCATGAATGAGCTTCAGCAAGAGAGGAAGGTGGCTGGGACCAAGGTGGGAGACAAGAGAGGGCAGGACACATGCTGAGCAGAAGTGGTCTGGGCTACAGATCAATCAGACCTGCAGGCAAAAAGGGAAGAAAGATGCTCGCCACCGACTGGCAGGACTCTGTCTCAAGGGTGGGTGACAAGTCCTGTGGGTGCCCAGAGAGGGAAACTGGGTTGCAGGAAGGCAGTCAGGGAAGATGATACTGTCCCTGGGGAAGAGAGTTGAGAAGTGGAGCCGGCCGGCCCCAGCTGACCTCCAGAGGGTTCCGGCAGTAACAGTGACACCTGCATCTCTCAGAGGAACAGCGGCAGCATCGCTTCAGCCTACGGGGCCAGGTCCAGACGGTCCTGGTGCGCATGGGTGGCCTCTTCATTTTGTTGATGACTGTGGGTCGTTGTCTGGATCTCCTGGGAGTTCTTGTCTCTTTGCTGAGTGAACTCTGGTGCTTGTCAGGTGTTCGCACCCTATTCGACTTCTGCCAGATACAGGTAGACACCTCCATGTACCTCCAGCTTCCCACCCCGATCCCAAGATCCCCAGCACCTCCAGAGGCCCAAATTTGACAAGAGTTAGGTTGGTTGGGAGGGCAGAAGACCCAGTTAGTCATCTTTTAGGTCACTGGGAGTGGGGAAGTGGGTGTCAGGGACCATTCCAGCTGGAACCTTGGGACCCCCAGAGAGGTAGGAAGGTTCTGATAGTGGACCTGAGACTGACTGGGGGATGTG
The DNA here is from genome assembly GCA_026225945.1 of Cricetomys ansorgei. Classification (NCBI taxonomy): domain Eukaryota; kingdom Metazoa; phylum Chordata; class Mammalia; order Rodentia; family Nesomyidae; genus Cricetomys; species Cricetomys ansorgei. The sequence continues at coordinate 54,153 of JAMJFZ010003956.1, forward strand.
TCCCTTCTGACCCTCCCCAAGGACTTTCCATCCCAGAGGCCTACATTAACAGCATCAGTAACACCAGGAAGGGTATCAAGACTGTCAAATCCATGCGAGTCCCGGCCTTCCACTGACCCGTCCAGAAGCGTGGCTCTCTCCTGACCCACCCCACGGAGGACTCGAAGTCAAGTCTCAGGCCTACACAGGTTGACTAGCAAGGCCTTGACCACAGATGTGGCCTGGAGACTGAGGGGCAGAACTGGTCCCCACCTAGAGTTTGGGGCAGGCCATGGGGCCCTGGAGAAAGGGGACAGAGAGGGCTGGGGACAGGGGAAGGTGGGGACATGAAGGGCTCTGGGTGATCCCTCTCTCTCTTGAGGATGGCCAGTGCATATAGCGTCTTCAGACCTGCCTTTCCTGGCCTGGCAGGAGGACTAAGGACAATTGTGACAACTGTGACCTCAGAATGGTTCCCTGTCCGCCTGCCACCCCTCCCCCACCTTGCTCTCTCCACAAAAAAATAAAGATGACTTTTCTCAACCCATGTTGAGGATCACAGAAAGACAAAGAAGCTTCCTGAAGCCTGCAGCCCTTCTGCAGGGTCTTGCGATATGAGTCTCAAGCCTGACCCTGCCCTGGGTCTCCTGGGGCCGACAGGGCCTAGGCTGGAGTTTCCAGGCTCTTGTGTACCAGAAGAACCGCACTGGGAATACATGGTTACCAAGGTTACCAAGGGAGCTGGAGAGTCGGCTCAGGGTTAAGAGTATTGCGGGTTCTTACTGAGGGTCCAAGTACAATCCCTCAATCCCGTATCAGGCAACTTACAACTGCCTGTAGACAGTTTCCACAGGATATATACAATGTCTCGGCTGCCTTGGGCACTTGCCATCATGTTCACAGACACACATACATAGACAGGCTTAAAAAGAAATAGTGTAGGGATAAGACACTGGAATGTGTGAGAGACTGCTTTCTGGAATGTATGAGCTTGGGATTTGGGGAAAAACCTGTAAAGGACAGGTAACTGTTAATGACTGCTTCCTGAAGATGTAACTGGCACCTGATGTAACTCCTGGCTGAGGCAATTGTTGTTAAAAGTACCCTGCCCCTAATTCCTTACATGCTAAAGGCATTTGTTTATGATATTGCTAACGAAGAGACCTTATGGTCCCCTCAGCCATCAGCAACGAGACTTCAAGGAACACCTGGAGACCTCGGACTGCCTCGGACGTCTCTCTGGTGCCAGGTTAGTTAGCTAAGACTGCAGGCTGTCTGATGTTCTGTTCATTGTGCATAAAAACATGGCCTTTGTATCAGTGTGTATGTGTGTGGGGGGGTCAATTAACATCAATAAAAGGACAGAGTGAGCTCTGGGTTCTGTTTGCAGAGACCGTTTCTTCTGCTCTTGTGAGTTCGAGGTTTGCATCCTGAGGTGGCTTTCTGCTCTTTACCGAACCCTTGAGTGACTAAAAACAGCCACAGAGTAGAGATAGTTTATTAAGAAAGGGGAAACACTCTGAAGAATGGGAGTAAGCTGGTGATCTGGGAAAGCCATAGGCTCAAAGGCCTCTAAGGGCTAGCCAGACAGGATAGCACATACCTTTAATCCCAGTACTATGGATGCAAAAGCAGATAAGAGTTTGAGGCTAGCCTGGTCTACATAGTGAGTTGTTGTGGAAGTTTATTTTCAGTTATGTACAAAATAATTGTTTGGTGCACTGTTGGGTGAGGGGCTGCCCTAGGCCTTGGCATTTTGTATTGTTTGCAGGTGTTGGATTTATGTGGGGGATGTTTGATTGCTTATGATCTCCATATGCTAGCAGTAGAACACCTGAGGAGTTCTGAATCAATAAAACACCTGAGCTGAGACACTCGGGCTTCCACTGTTGGGTATGGCACTGGCCAGGATGGTGGTTCCCTCTGCTGAGGTCTGGCAGAGTTTGCACCTATGAAAGATGTCTCCATGTCTCTTTGCTAAATGCTACAGCAGCATACTACTACAGTGAGTTCCAGGCTAGCCAGGGCTACCCCTGTCTCAAAGAAGGAGGAGGAGGAGGAAAAGAAGGAAGGGGGAGGGGGAGGAGGGGAAGAAGCACCAAGCCACATGGCTCATTGGCTCATAACCGATATAGGTCACAGTCATAGCACCTGCCTCCTCTTGCTCTCCTCGCACATACTATGTGTTACGTGTGTCCTAGACACGGAAGGACTTCTAGTCTTCCGTGCTAATCGACTTCTTGCATAGTTCAGTCTTGCTACTCCAGGCTGCTCCAGTAGCCTTCTGCAGGGGAAAGGAACACAGGGTTGTGGTGAAGAGGTGAAGAGAGCTGCCATGCTGAGAGAGCCAGAGACAAGGTGGAGTCCTAGTGCAGTGCCCGCCTGCAATTAAGATTCCACACATGTCCTCCTCATCCCAGGCAGGAACTGCCCTTGGATCCCCAGCCCCTAATCCTGACTTAACTCAAGGTAATGAGGGTCCTTCCCATCTCAGCCCTGTTCAGGGCCAAGATCAGGGACAGAAAGGGCTGGGTTCTTACCCTTCTGCCTACCTTCCTGTGTGACTATGGGCAAGCTACTCCTCTCTGTGCCCTTCTAAAAAATTACTACGTCGAAAGTGGCGGCTCATGCTTTTAATCCTAGCACTCAGGAAGCAGAAGCAGGCAGATCTCTGTGAGTTCAAAGCCAGCTAATACCATATGTTGGGTGCTTCCCGAGAATTCAAATACTGAGTACTTACTGATCTATTTCAGCCCTCTGTCTCTCCCTTTCCTTTTCTGATGCTCTGCTTTGGTTTTGAGACAGGGTTTCCCTATGTAGCCCTTGCAGGCCTGGAACTCACCATGTAAACCAGGCTGGTCTTGAACTCAGGCTGGTCTTGAACTCAGAGCTCCACCTGCCTCTCTACCCTCTGAGTACTGAAATAAAACCTCCAACTCTCTGATGTTTATTAAACAGGGTCTGGGTATGTAGTCCAGGTTGGCCTTGATCCTATGATCCTCTTGTCTCAGCCTCCCAATTCCTGGGATCATAGGTAGGTAGCCCCTATGCCCTAGTCCTGGACATTTAAGTCTTCTGCTTGAGGACACACAGAATTTGTGGATTTTATGTATGGGGAGCAGGGAGGCAGGGATGGAGAGGGGGAGCAGGGAGGCAGGGATGGAGAGGGGGAGCAGGGAGGCAGGGATGGAGAGGGGGACCAGGGATGGAAGAGGGGAGGGAGGCAGGGATGGAAAGAGAGAGAGAGAGAGAGAGAGAGAGAGAGAGCATGTACATTGGAGAGTCCTCAGAGGCCAGAAGGATGTCAGTCAGAGGAATGAGTCATATCCCCTGGAGCTGGGGTCACAGGCATTTGTGAGCTGCTACGCATGGGTGCTGGGAACTGCATCTGCAAGAGCAGCAAGCACTCTTAACTGCTGAGTCATCCTTCCAGTCCGGGCAGGATTTGAACACGGGCAGCCTGTACCCCGACTCCATCCCACCCCAGAGCCCATAGTTTGCATGCTCCTTGCCCCTTCTCTGGCTGAAGTTTAGATCCAGGGGACTAGCTCAACTGCACGTGAGAAGTAGGCAGATCCATCCCAGGTGGCTTTGGAATGTGGTTCTGACCACTTTACGTCTCAGGCAGCCCCAGGCTCCCATTAAACCGGTTCTTGGCCAGGCACTGAGCCCACAGGCAGTTTGCTTCTGTGGGGATTTCACTACAAGGCAGAGGTGTGTTATGGAAGTTTATTTTAAGTTGTGTTTAAAATATTGTTTTGTGCACTGTTAAGTGAGGGGCTCCTTAGATCTTGGCATTTTGTATTGTCTGCAGGTGTTGGATTTCTGGGGGGGGGGATGTTTGATTGCTTATGATCTGCACCTGAGGAGTTCTGAATCAATAAAAACACCTGAGCTCAGAAGCTGGGGGTTCCACTGTCCTGGATGACGCTGGCCATGATGGCAGTTCCCTCTGCTGAGGTCTGGCAGAGTTTGCAGATATGAATATGCCTCTTTGTCTTCTCTGGTGAACCCACATAGCAGCTAACAGCTACGGAGGTATCCAATCTGCTAAAAGGCCTCTCTGGGGCCAGATGGTGACCTGTGTGGCTCAGCAGGGAGGTGGTAGGGCCTGGAGAAGGTATTTTGAGAAGCCCAGACTCTGTTGAGGTTCTTCCTCTCTCCAAATACCCACATGAGGATGTAACTTGGTTGGTAGAGTTTGCATGAAACCCTGCGTTCAGTCCCCAGCACTGCAGAAACCGGGTAAATGGCACATACCTCCAATCCCAGTACTTATGAAGTAGAGGCAGAAATACCAGGAACTGAAGGCTATCCTCTGCTATATACCAACTTTGTGGCCAGTGTGGCTACATGAGACCCCGTCTCCAATACCAAAACAAAAAGACCACTACGGCTGCCTAAGGACTGTTGTCTGGTCCTCTCTTCCCCAACCAAAGTAGGCCTGAATCAGGGCAGGTGGAATCCAAGGCTGGCCTGGTGGTGTGGGGTACAACTTAAGGGCAGGAGAAGGCCTGCTCAGTACAATACTAGCGCCCCTGCTGCGTGAGCTGGCTTGCATATCACAACTTGCCCTGTCTGGAGGAAATGACTCATCTGGTGGGCGAAAGGCCAGCGTCCGCCAGACCCAGATTGGGTCTGGGTCCCGACAGAACCCACTGTTTGTACTGGAAGGCATTCCAGTCTCAGCCCACAGCCTGACTGGGAATTCGCTGGCAACATCTGGGAGAGAACTGGACTCAGCTGTCCTTTCCTTTTTAAGGGCACAGGGACCATTGTCCAAACAAAATTTGGGACATGTGGGCTGGGATAGATTTCTTATCGAATTATTTTTCTGAAAATTATTTTGTATCTGGCAAGAGCAGGAAAATTTGGCCACCCAGGCTTGAGGATGTAGTTAGGTAATATGGTGCTTGCCTCTAAAGTATGAGGCCCCCTGAAACAAAAAGGACTGGGGATGGGGCTCAGTTGGTGGGCTGCTTGCCTACCACACAGCAGGTCCTGGGTTCAATTCCTAACACTGTATAAACCGGGGATGAGTTTGCCCGCCTGTCATCTCGGCATTTGGGAGATGGAGGCAGGAGGATCAGAAGTCCGAGGTCATCCTCAGCTACACAGTGAGTTCAGCAAGTTCAAGGCCAGGCTAGGATGCTAGAGACCTTGTCTCCAAAAGAGGGGGAGGGTGAGATGACTTATCTGGTAAGGCACTTGCTACCAAACCTGATGACCTCAGTTCAGTCCCTGAAATACACGTGGTGGAAGGAGAGAACCAATTCTCACACCAGCAGCGGGGCAGGCTGGTGCCTATGGATGTGTGCACAAGCACACGCGCGTGTGTGTGCACACACACTCATAAACACACAAAGTATAAATTTTTTTCTAAGAAAAAAGAGGGGCGGGGGGGGGGGGAGGCTGGAAAAATGGCTCAGCGGTTAAGAGCACTGGCTGCTCTTCCAGAGGTCCTGAGTTCAATTCCCAGCAACCACCTGGTGGCTCACAACCATCTATAATAGAGTCTGATGCCCTCTTCTGGTATACAGGTGTAAATGCAGATGGAAAGGAAGAAAGGGAGGGAGGAAGGGAGGAAGGGAGGAAGGAAAAAGAAAGACAGGCAGACAGGGAGGGAGGGAGGAAGGAAGGAAAAGGAAAGAAAGAAAAAGAAAGAGAGAGGAAAAGAAAAGGGGCCCGGTATGGTGTGTCATGGCTCCTGCCTTTAACCCCAGCCCCTGCAGAGGCCAATGGGACAGCCACAACAGGGTACATGAACTTGGTGTTGAGAGGGAATTTCAAGCAAGCAAAAGCAAGGATCTTCCTTTTGATCTGGCCTGCCACCAGAAGGTGCCGCTCACACTGGAGGTGTGTCTTCTTGCATCCGTAGAGGCAACCAGGACAGTTCTTCAACGGAGCTCCTCGCTCATATGATTCTAACTTGGGGCAAGCTGACATCAAAAGTCAACCATGCTAGTGTGTGGCTCAGTGGTAGAGTGCGTAGCACTAGCCCTGGGCCCACCTGGAGAACCACAATAACAATAATAAATACATACATAAGTAGACAAATACGTAAAAGAAATGTAAGATGAAGAGTCCACAGTGTCTGTGTGTGGGGAGACTCCTGTGGAAGCTGGGACTGGGGTGAATCCGCCTCCCTTCCTAAAAACCCGTCCTGGATTTTCTTTCCATTTATCTTTTTTTCCTTTTTTGTTTGCTGTTTTGTTTCATTTTTATGCTGGGTAGTTTTATGTCAACTTGACACAGGCTAACGTCATCAGAGAGAAGTGAGCCTCAATTAAGAAAGTAATTCCGTGAGATCAGGCTGTAGGCAAGCCTGTAGGGCATCTTCTTAATTAGTGATTGATGGGGAGGCGCTCAGACCATTGTAGGTGGGGCCACTCTTGGGCTGGTGGTTCTGGGTTCTGTAAGAGAGCAGGCTGAGCAAGCCATGAGGAGCAAGCCAGTGAGCAGCACTCCTCCGCAGTCTCATCAGCTCCTGCCTCTAGGATCCTGCCGTGTTTGAGTTCCTGTCCTGACTTCCTTCAGTGATGGACTGTGGAAGTGTACACCAAATAAACCTTTCCTCCCCAACTATTTGGTCACGGCGTTTTCATCACAGCAACAGTAAACAAGACAGTTTTGGTTTTTGTTTGTTTGTTTTTCAAGACAGGGTTTCTCTACGTAGTCCTGGCTGTCCCAGAACTCATTCTGTAGACAAAGATGGCCTTGAACTCAGGGATCTGCCTGTCTCTGTCCCCCATGTGCTGGGATTAAAGGAATGTGCCACCCCTCCAGGCCCTTCCTGCTTTTCTGAGCTGTGATGCTGTCTGTCTGGGTTTCCGTATCCCTGCATCTGTCCAGCCAGCCGATGAATACTTATGTGTAGGGGGTCAGGCTCTGCTCAGGCTGGAGGGAAGCTGTGGCAACCTTGCAGCTCTCATGTCAGCGAGGTCATCCCCCAGAGAGAAGGACAAGCCAATGTAGTATCAAGTGACAGTTAGTGCTGCGGAGAAAAATGGAGCCGCTTCAGAGGGTGATGGGACGTTGTTTAAGGGGCCAGGGAAGGTGTGTCTGTCAGCTGTAGCTGCATAACAGATCCCCCCCCCCACCAAATGAAAAATGTAGTTGCTTAAAACCATGGGCATTTATCAGCTCACATCCTCCACAAGTCACGCGTCACATCCTCTGTGAGTCACGCATCCCGAGCTGCTCTAGGCCACGGCCTGTGGTCAAGAGGTCAGCGGGACCAAGAGACAGCCTACGTTGAAGAGCCTCGCTCCTCAACACAGCAGCTGCTTCCCTTCAGAGTCAGGGAAGGAGGGGTGGGGGGAAGGAAGGGGAAAGGAAGGAAGAAGGCGGGGACCTGGAAGGCTGGAAGCCTCCACCTTTAGGTAACCCAAGACTGAAATTGATGTGTTACTGCTTTTGCCAGATCCTATCATAAGCAAGTCACAGGGTCCCACACACTTCAGATGAGGCGTTACACCAGGGGGTGCAGACTAGGAGGTATACCTAAGAGTCCGCTAACAGTTCCTCGCGTTTGGTGACCCCCCCCACCATGAAATTATTTTTGTTACTACCTCGTAACTGTAATTTTGCTACTGTTACGAATTGTAACATAAATATCAGATGTGCAGATGGTCTCAGGCGACCCCTGTGGAAGAGTCGTTCAACCCCCAAAGCGGTCAAGACCCACAGGTTGAGAACCACTGCTCGTAGACAGCCACGGAGATGGCAGGGCCCTGGACCCTCAAGGCCAAGGCAAAGTTCAGGATCTCACTCCCCGGACTGGGGCCAGTGGTGGGATTTACAGAGGGAGGTGATGAATCTGAAGCTGTCAAAGGATTCCTCTCCTTGATGTTTGGGGGAACACAGAAACAGACTGTTTTAGAAGCCTCCGGAATAACAGCCTCACCTAGGAAAATGGGATACCAGGCCAAAGGCAGGTTGAAGCCAAGATCCCCGGCTTAGGGCTCTACAGGGGTCTGAGGAGCTGGTGAGTTGGGCCTGGGTCATGTGGAATCTGGTAAGGGGCTTGGAATGTCCCCAGGAGCAGTGGGGAGCCACAGAAGACCATGCAGAGAGCGGGATGGTCAGATGGGAGCAGGGCTGATTCAGAGAGTGGCTTGTAAAGTGTACGAACAGGGCGAATCTGAACCTGAAGGATCCACTCAGTGGATGGGGGAGGTGTTCTGTAGCGGAGCTGTGCACACTCGTGACTCAGTGCCGGGAAGATTGCTATTTAGGGCTCTAGGCCAGGGGAGGGCTGGAAGGATGGCTCAGTAGTGGTTCAGTTCCCACCTATAGCAGGTGGCTCACAACCGCCTGGAACTCCAGTGCCAATGGCAGCGGTGGGGCACATCTTTAATCCCAGCACTCGGGAGGCAGGGGCAGGTGGATCTCTGTGAGTTCGAGACCAGCCTGGTCTACAGAGTGAGTTCCAGGACAGCCAGGGCAATACAGAGACTCTGTCTCAAAACAAAACAAAACAAAACATAATAATAAAATAATAATAATAATAATAATAAAAACAACCTGACATTTAAAAAAAAAAGAGGTATATAAGGAATGACACTCCAGGTTCCAGGTTGACCTCTGGCCTCCACACACATGCACACACATGTACGTGAACCCACACATGTGCATGTTCTCACACACCTTTGGGGAAAAGAACATAAACTTCTTACGAAAGGGGAATGTTTATTTAGAGAAAGGAAAGCACATCTAATCGTTGGAGACGTGGCGCTGGGGTCCATTCGTCTGACATCTTTCCGGGCAGTGGGCCAGGAATGCTTGCTTGCTGGCAATGCTCCCTGCCTCTAACCTGGCTGCCCTCTCTCCACAATCCTCCTTAGCCCCATGCAACTCCCAGCCCCCACCCCCACCCGGAGATCTCACCGGAGCCAGTGCAGCCTAACATGGGCTCAGTTACCTTCACACTGAACTTACCTGGGGCTCAGAGAGAGCTGGAGAGGCCAACAGGGCTGTGTGGGGTACAGGCTACAGAATCAGGGGCACTAGGGCTGGTGTACCCGTACCTAGCACCAGTCTACCCTACACCTGGTGTAGGGTAGGGAAGGACAATTCTCAGTAAGAGAGGGCTCTGGGCTGACTTTAGTGGAGGGTCTCAGCCTAAGGGAACAGCTGAGGGCTTGGGGAAGGTTCAGGGACCCTTTCAAGAAAGTGAGGCCAGAATTGCCTCTCTGCTGTCATTAGAGGGGCTCTGATTGGCAAGGCCTGGGGCCAGAGAGGCCTTCCCAGGCTGCTTGAGGCTCAAGGACCCTGCAGGCCCATCCTCCATTTCTCAGTCTAGAGCCCTGCTCCCTGGCTGTGGGAAATGGCAGGCCTGGGCAGGCTTGGCCAGAGTCAGCCCATAGGATTAACACCCAGCCCTTGTTCACAGTCAGGGCTGGGAAGACAGCCCTCCTGGGCGTGGGTCACAGCTGGATGTCTCCTAGGTCACCAGGCATTTTTATCTACAATTTACAATTTTCCCGTCAGTTCCAAGAAGCCACAGGCACGGGTTGCAAGAGAGGAGAGTGGGGTCCGGAGAAGCCATTTGCCCAAGGTCACAGGCTGCCAGGGTCGCTCCTAGACTGCGATTGGTTGGGTTGATTCTACCTCCCTTCTTTCTCCTCCTTCCCCTCCCCCTTCCGTCCCTTTCTCTCCCTCTTCCTGTCCCTCTCTCTTTAAAAAAATTTTCCAGAGAAAACTTCTAATAAATTTTTTAAATTTCTCTTTACTTTTTTCGTTTTTGTGTATGGGTATTTTACCTGCATGTGTGTACTGAATCACATTCAATGGCCCACAGTGTGTGCAGTGCCCACAGAGGCCAGAAGATGGCACTGGATCCCCTGAAACTGGAGTTAAAGACAGTTGTGAGTCACCATATTGGTGCCGGGAATCGAACCCGGGTCCTCAGTCTCTGCTCTTTACCACTGAGCCATCTTTTCAGCTCCTCTTTGTTTTGGGGGGTTGTTTTGATTTTTGTTTGTTTGTTTGTTTCAGACAGAGTCTCATGTAATCTAGGCTGGCCTCAAACTTACTACTTAGCCAAGGCTGGCCTCAAATTCGTAATCCTCCTGCCTCCACCTCCAAAGGGCTGGGATTACAGGTATCTGCCACTGACACTCACTTTTGCTTAACACAGGATCTTACTTTATAATTCGGGCTGACTAGGAACTCAATATTGTAACTGTGTAGGTCAGGCTGGCCTTGAACTCATGGCAATCCTCCTGTCTCAAGTCCCAAGTACTGAGATTATAGACATGTGCTACCATACGTGGCTCAGAAATGTAATTTTAATTGGTTGGGGGGGGTAAATTTAAAAAAAAATTCATTGAGCGGCTAGGGGTGTGGCTCAGCTGGCAGAGCGCTGGCTTATTGTGTCAGCGGCTCTGGGTTTGAATTTAAGTCAGGGATCAGAAGTTCAAGGCCATCTTCAGCTACATAGTAAATTGGAGGCCAGTTTGAGACACTCGAGATCCCACTTCAGGACACCAACAATAAAGAAGAATGCATCGGCTCTAGTTTTCCTGGTGTGGACTTCAGGCATGGCTGGACCTAGCTTAGGCGATGACATCAGTTACCTGTCTATGTCTCTTTGCTGTGTTACCCTCTGCACTGGTCCAAGAGAAGGTTATGAGTGTTTGGGGGCTTGCATCCTGACAGCCAACAATCCCTCCAGGAAAATACTGCCTCCGTCCAGGTCCTCCCAGCCCCGGGCCAAAGCAGAAGCTCAGATGCTCATTTTGAATTTAATAGCCACCATGATTGGCCAAACCTGGGCCATGTATACATGACCAAGAGGGTTATGGCAATCCTACTGGAACTCCAGACACTGAGAGTGAAAGGCAGGGTGCCCCCAAAAAGAAGTCAGGTGCCATGACCAGCATTAGGGAAGGTCAGAGGCCGGGCTAACCCCCGGGGTCTCCTTTAAACCCGCATTCCTACCTTTAGCACATTGTCCCTCTCACGACAATATTTCCAAATATTGTTCAAGCCTGGGTCACAGCTGCATCTGCCCAGGTCCCAGGCATCTTCGTCCTAGTCACGGTTACTATTGCTGGGATGAAACGCCGTGACCAAAAGCAGCTGGGGAGGAAAGCGTTTATGTGGCTTACACTCCCACACTGTAGTCCATCACTGAAGCAAGCCAGGGCAGGAACTCAAGCAGGGCAGGAACCCAGAGGCAGGAGCTGAGGCAGAGGCCATGGAGGGGTGCTGCTTATTGGCTTGCTCCTCATGGCTTGCTCAGTCTTATCGAACCCAGAGCCACCAGCCCAGGGGTGACCCCACCCACAATGGGCTGAGCCCCCCCCCCCCATCAACCACTCATTAAGAAAAATGCCCTACAGACTTGTCTATAGCCCAAATCTTATGGAGACATTTTCTTCTTTGAGGTTCCCTCCTCTCAGATGACTTCAGCTTGTCGTCAAGTTGACCTAAACTATGGAGCACAATCTTTATCTACAGTTTT
>JAMJFZ010003957.1:0-81044 GCA_026225945.1 Cricetomys ansorgei
AAACTTTTTATGCGTCTGTGTTACGACTCTGTGAGTGTGTTCCACATTTGTGCGAGTGCCCGCAGAGGCCAGAACACTGGATTCCCTGGAACTGTAGTTAAGAGACAGCTGTGAGCTGCCAGATGGGAGGGCTGGGAACTGAACTCTGGTCCTCTGGAAGAGTAGCAAGCACTCCTAACTGTTGAAGCACACCTCCAACCCCACCCATTTTTGTATCTTGCATTAGTAGGGTACAGGTACTGAGACTAATGGGCAAATATTATATAGAGTTAGCAACTAAAGTCTATATACATTTTTCAGATCTCTCAGTTTTGTGCAACGGTTTATTAGTTCTCTTGTTGCTTTGATAAAATATCAAACCAAAGCAACTTAAGGAAGGAAAGGCTTGCTTTGGCTTATGGTTTGAGGACTCAGTCCACCATCACTGGGAAGGTATAGGTGCTTGGGGCAGCTGGAGGTGGCACCAGGGATTCAGAAAGCAGAGAAAGCTGAATGCCCAGCTAGTATTCTCATTTTTCTTCCATTCAGGACCTATACAAAGGGGAGATGCCGCCTGCAATTAGGAATTGGTTGTCTCACTGCAACTAACTTTGTCAGTTTGAAAATCCCTTTGAGAACACACCCAGAGGTTTGTCTTCTCCGGCGCCCAGTCCAGATCCCATCAAGTTGACAAGCTGCATTAAACAACAATGATACCTGTCTTCTAATCCCAGGATTCCATGCAGGATAGAGAGAGGTGTTAAATTTATATAACTCTCTGGTCTCTTTTTAGCTGTGACAATTTATCTTACTTTTCTTGTTTTTTCTTGACCTTGAGATTTTTGAGAAACAGTGTTGAGGTATATTGTGGGATGATTTTATTATTTTTGTAACTTACTTAGGTTTCATACATTCCATTATGATCTTGGGGAAGGAAAGTTACCAAGGTGAGCTGTCAATTTCATCGGGCATCATCGAAGACACAGAATCTTGGCCTGATTTATGACTGGTGATATTCACCTTTATTATCTGGCTGGATTATTATTTATCTACTTTCTCCACTGGAAAAATTGCCTCTCCCCTCCTTCTTGAATATTTCATTCTTTGAAAGGAAGTCACTGTGCACAGCTCAGTAAGGAACAGAGAAGTCTGCTTCTCTCTGTTCACACATACCAGTTCACAAATAACTAGTGGGTTCTCTAGGTAGGATGGGATATTTTCTCATGGTGGGTCGGTTTACATTTTTTCATTTATTTACATTTTAGGAGCTCTCTTATTTATATATTTATATGCATATGCATATACACACATACATTTATTAACTATACATGATGCGCACTTACTCTCATGTGTACACACATACATATATATACACATGCATACACACAATATATATATACACTGTATATGTACATAGATGCATGCACATGCATATATACATGCACATATATAGATACATGTATATGTAGCATGCATGTGCATGCTACATCGATATATACACATATGCACTATTACATATATGCATGTGTATAAAGCATGGCATGTACTATTTACGATGTGCGTGCTACATGCACATGCACAGATATACAGTCATTTGAATGTACTATACAATGTGATGCATTCACATGCAGCTATGAGTCTAATGTGGGCACACTGGGTTAATCATTATACTAATTCGGAATGGTCCAGGACAGGCTCTGTTGGCTCAGTCTATTGTAATGAACTCTATCTTTTTTGACCAGTTTTGGGCATGAAGTCTATTTAGTAGAGTACTTTTGCCATGCTTGCAATTTTAATGTCTGCTTAAGAATGTCATTCTTTTAGTATGCATGCTATTAGTTGCATGTAGTGTTTGGTTAGTGAGGCGTATTCCTTCCAAGCACAAATTCTTGTGTGTTGTGTTTAAGCAATCCAGTGAATCTGAGCATTTCAATTAGAGAATTAAGACCATTTATATTCTGAGTTATTTTGGTGTGTTAGGTAGTTACTTCTCCAAATCCCATTATTACAGAAAATTTTAATAACTGAATTAAATTGTAGAGAGAAAAAATGGAAGAAAGTTTTTCTCAGATTTTACCTAGGGATATTTCCCCAGAATTCTGTGAGGAGATGAGCACAGATGCCTTGAATGATTTTATGTATTCACCCTAAATAGTAGAATACTTTGAGGAAGTCTTGGGACTTTCATGTCAAAACAAACACCTATACTAAAACTTTATAAAGTTCAGGCTTATTCTTAAATGTGGGATAGAATCCAGGGATTTTTTTTCCTCTCAGATTTCTGTAACAGTCAAAACTAAATATGGCTTCTTTGACAAATAACAGCGCTGTATGAATATGATGGTGGGGAGGTTTGTCATAAAAATCTAATCTTGGAGAATCACTTAGTCTGCCTGCATTAAGTAGCAACAATGGAGCCAACATCTATCATGTCTGTCACTTCTGCATTTAATTGCTTTACCAACAGTTCTATGGGAGGGCAAGTGAGAGACCAGAATTGTCATTCAGCTTGCTTCTTCTGGGATAAGAAAATGAAAGTAACTCCTGAGAATGATGTGAAAAGACAGTTATCTAGAAGGGTCTTGTGACTACATTGAAAACCTGGGAAATCCCACTCCGCTTAGCATTTTCAGAGGGGTGACCAATAGCAAGAGGAAATTCGAAGCTAACAGCTGCAGAGCTGTTATATAAGTGAAAGCAAATCCCTCTTATTTGAGGCTACCAGAGTGATGACCTGTGAGCCATATCTCCCTCTAGCTGTCTTGCCTTTATCCAAGGCTGATGCTACAGAATCAGAGAAAGATATTAAGTTTGGGTCATTTTAAGTTTTAGAAAACCAGTAAATTGCTGGCTCCTGTTTTTTCCCCCCCAGTTTAGTTTTCTTGGTTGTCATAGCTGTATAGCTGTTCTGAAATTCTATTGGCACTAAAAAGCAAATGGCTAAGGGGTGCCTAGTATTACAAATGGTGGTGTCATCTGCAACAGAGAATAGTGTTTTTCCTATTGCTGTCAGCTCTTTAGTTGCCAGTTACCTCTGTAGAAACTGTCAGTCAGACCCAGGGAAGATTTCACACCACCAAAATGGCTTTCTTTATTTAATGATAGGAACAAGTTTGTAAAGAGAGGAGGGCATTACAAAACACCTTCAACAATTGAGAGTCTTTCTACATTTAGGGCTGGGTTATCCTCTCAGGAAACAGCAGAGATTGTTTAAATGTCTTTCCTTGAAGGATCCTGCAAATGATTACAAAGTCCTGCTAATATGAGTAATTCCCATGCTTGTCAGGTTTCTGACATTATAGAATTAAGTGTATATATGAATATTCATGCAAACTCAGACAGAAAGAGGATTTGGTCACAGGAAGCAGCTCAAATTGGTTATAATACAACATCCCTAAGTTGTGGGAGTCAAGTATGACTCTGAGCATTTCTAGATGTATAAATCACAAAGATAATCTCTTATTTCATATTGAAAAGTACAATTAAAATTGAAGTACCATGCATACACATGCACACATATGCATACACACACACACACACAAAAAAAAAAAAAAGACTAAAATAAGAGCCTTGAGCTAATGGGAGATTCCAGGCACTGTTCACAAATCAAGATTCAATTATGTTAAAATTTTAATACTGGTACCATAATAACAGTAACCAACATGAGACTAGACATTGCACTCAATATGCGAGTGGAGTCTCCTAGCTAATTTTCATACAATCCACACAACTGGATATTTATACACATTTTGTAAAGCTTAACTCTCATTATCATTTATGTTCTTTACATCCCCAAATCCAAGAGTCTTACCCTACCTCCTATGACCCTCATTTCTTACATTTATTTTCCTCACAACTGGGCTGTATTGACTCTCTGTTCAGGTAGAAGAAATTTCTAATTCTGGAGTAGACAAGTAACTCACAGAAACTTGGGTTAACAGTGATCTCACCAAGTGGTGTGGTTGATAAAAGGCTGTGAACACAAAACTTCAGAATTACCTAAGTTACACTTCTTCAACAATCAAAACCAACTAGATGTAAATACACACACACTAACACTTACTCACACACAATTTCTCACATACATGCAATCAAGTGCACTCATACACACCCACACACATATAATCCTGTGCTGGCTGGTCTTATGTCAACTTGACACATAAACTAGAGTTCTCTGAAAGGAGAAAACATCAACCGAGGAGATGCCTCCATAAGATCTAGCTGTAAAACATTTTCTTATTTAGTGACTGATGGTGGAGGGCCCAGTCCATTGTAGGTGGTTCCATCCTTAGGCTGGTGGACTTGAGTTCTATAAGAGAGCAGGCTGAGAAAACCATGTTGTATGCAAGCCAGTAAGCAGCACCCCTCCGTAGCCTCTGTATCAGCTCCTGCCTCCAGGTTCCTGCCCTGTTTTGAGTTCCTGTCCTGGGTTCCTTTGATAATGAACAGCAATGTGGAAATGTAAGCCAAATATACCCTTTCCTCCCTAACTTGATTTTTGGTCATGGTGTCTTGTTGCAGCAACAGAAAACCTGAATAAGACAACTTCTTTGTGATCGTGGAGGCTTTACCATCATCCTTTGATGATGAAATCTCACTGTGCTGAGACCTTGCAACACACAACCCAAGCTGCGATTCATTTGCTAAGGCCAATATTTCTTGGGGCCACAGAGAAAGAAAGATTGCAAATTTTCTATTCACCCTCCAGCTCAGTCACAAGTACCTTTTCATTCTTAATATGTTGCTTTAAAAGAACATTTCATTTATTTGTTTTGTATAGGTGCATGTATGTGTATGAGTGTGCACATACAACATTAGGTCAGAGGACACCTTGTGGGAGTCAGTTCTCTCTATCTAGCATGTGGGTCTCAGGGGTCAAGTTTAATTCACTAGGACTGGTCACAATCACCTTTACCTACTGGCTCATCTTGCCAGCCCTTGAAAGGATGCTTTCTATTTCCATGCTGAGATTATCACAAGTTACTTCTTTTATTCATCAATATTAAACACAAGACTTTGTTGTCTTAAAAACTCACTTGGGCATCCTGTGAATGATGTGTACCTCCTGCATTGGAGAGGGAAGTTAGCAAACATCCTGTATCTGCTGCAACATCTTGGTATGACCATTATTGCCCAGACTATCCCTTTGTGATGGTGTCTTTGAAAAAGAAAGAAGAGAAGGAGAAGATGGAAAGGAGGAAGAAGAGGAGGAAGAGGAGGAGGAGGAATAGAGAGAAAAGGCTACTTGCTTTTAATGAGAGCAGAAGGCACCATGGTTAATTCCTGTTAGCAATCCTATAACTTCAGGAACGCTGTGGGGTCCTGACCACAGATTGGGGTTTTGTCTCATGGGAGCTCTGAGTGGGCCTCACAGGAATGTTTTTTAGCTGAACCTTTCACACTGTCACCAGAACGGTGGCTGGGGGTTGTGCTCTGAAGCACACACACAATCACTTCTGACAACCAAGTATGCAATTTAGACAGTGCTGGGCCATTTCTTCAGGCCTTTGGGGAAACAACTGCAAAATTGCTGCAACCCAAATTAACTTCTTTGGAAATGAAGTGGCCATCCTGTTCTATGAGAGTATTGATTTGCCGTCTACTTCCCTGTCTGTAATACAGCTGTCTCGGGCTGTTCCAGTTCTGAGACCAAACCAAAATCCTTCTTCATCCTGAGTGTCCACTCCGCCACTCACGGATTCTCTACTGGGTGAGGAGAGTGTTGCAGAGCCTCCCCAGAGTCTGTCTTCTAATTCTGGCCTTCTTTCTTTCTACCCCATTTAATGGGTTCCCTTCTTGAAAATGAGAGAATGGCAACAACAGTTGCTGATCTAAAAACTGAGTTGAAATGGCCAAATGAGGAAACACCTCAAAATGCTATTGTAGACACTTAAGATAGGTGAGGGGTAAAGCCACATGCATGTGAAATTGCCTCTTAAACTAGCCACAAGGTGATTAAAGAAAGATGAGGCGGTGTCGAGCAGCTGTACTAGCAACTAGGAGGCCATGAGAACCAGGGTTTGGCTGGGAGCAGACTAGAAGCAGCTAGATAAGCTTTGGATAAATAGAACTGAAGGGGCACAATTCTGGGAAGTTCTGAGAATAATACTTTGGCATCCACCTTTTCTTTCTAGGCAAGATTCTCTCATGTATGGGATGGACATATCTAACTAGACAACCTCTACAGACCAATTTCAATATGGCGGATAGATGTACACTGTGCAGTATATTTGGAAAAAAATATCTTCCACAGTGGCCGAGAGTGCACATACAGAAGTCACGTGGGCCGTGGGATTGGCACAGCTTATTGCTTATCTAGCCTCCCTCACTTTCATCTGTAAACTGAGGCCAGCATTAGCAAGGTACACTGGCTAACAGAAGGACGAGATGAGGATACAGTCGGCTGCTTCGTATGGTACCTCACTTGTAGACGCGTATCAAAATCTAACCGTGGGTTTTTATGATACAAAAATGCTATTGTTTAAGGATGCTGAGTTGGATTTTTACTAGTTAATCAAAGTGAGAACTAAAATTTAATGCTAAAAATCAACAACTGATGACAGCGTAGTCTATAGACTTTTGGAAGGTCGGGCGGCCATTGAAGAGGTTTGAGAGTTAGCTGAGCCATCCCATCTGCCCTGTACCTATCGCTTCATCCCCGAGAAACATGGATGACCATGAGGGCTGAAGAGCCAGAAATGCCAGAAATACATATTGTTGGGAGAATTCTTCATGGAAGAGTGTGTGTTCAGAGACCGTGCCCACTCAAGGCCAATGGGGGCTCCTTCAACAGAGTAACTCAGGACACAAAGGTAAGTGAGACTGTAGCCCGTGGGAGGAGGGATACAGATGCAGACTGTGAGGGTGATTGCCTTGTGGATGTCTCGAAGCAGAATAAAAGCACAGAGAGGATGGGACTAAGGGTTCTGGGTCAGCTCCCAGGATTGCCATAGTGTGCCTCGTGTCTCCGAGGTTCCTGTCAGTCAGTGGACATTCTGGAGGAGAGTGTGCAGAGCCATGTTGCAGGTGACAGGGAGTGATTCTGTAGCAGCAAGGAGGCATAGGGTGGGACCTGGAGGAAGAGTGAGGAAGAAAGAAGCAAGTTCAGAACGGATCCAGGTGAGAACCTCAGCCTCCAGAGGGCGCCTGGGGATCTCACATCCCCCGCATTGAGCACCCCAGTACCTCACATCCTCCTTGGGGCACCCCAGGGATCCACATCTCTCCCTGGGGCACCCCGTGCCTCACATGCCTTTCAGGACCAACACTTGGGGCTTGTACTTCAGAAGTTATAACTAAGAACTCGTGCTACACAGAGAAACAGGGGATGCCTCCAAGAGAAGATGACAACATTGGCCACTAAAAGGAAAGAGGCTGGGCTCTGCCCCTCTTCCACCGCCTTAACACACCAAAGCATTCAGATCCAGAAGGGAGGAGAAGAGGACACCAGGCAGCACCGACCACCATCCCTATAAGAAGCCAGGGGGTGGTTGGGACCTGCACAGTAGAAGGAAGAAGAGTAAAGATTAAAGCTAGATGAGGTGCTTTAAGAAACTTGAGCAAGCTGAAGACCAAAAGGATACAGTGCCTGACAAGCTGTCATTTGAAAGAGTCTTCCTTGTGTGTCTTCCTTGGAATTCTCCCAACATTCTCCATGTGTGCCCTTGATGCAGCTGTAGGCACAGTTGACTTAGAGAAACAGCACGAGATAAGATTAGGAAGGAAAACTCAGTGCAAACAGAGAATCTTCACCCATGAGAATCCGATGAGCACCCTGAAGGGCAGGGGAGGATGAAGAGTTGGAGGCCAGCTCAACAGAAATGTTTCCAAGTTACACCATCCAGGGGAGGTTAGATGTGCTGAGCCTGAAGGCATAGAGATTGGAGGGGAAGTTGTCACAGTAAGTTTGATGACTCATGCTCACAGGAGCTCACACCAGAGTGATGACTATTGAAATAGAATACAGGGACAACAGCAGAGAGCTTTACATGAAGGATTTAAAGATCTTGACAGCCCTCTGCATCCAGGAAGCAAGGACTAAGGAGAACACTAACCCACTTTGAAGTTCGTAAACCCACATCATCCTTGCCATGGGCTACTCCTTCCCTACTCCTCCAGCCCATTCCAGAGAAGAAAAGGAGGTAACCAAGGCATAAGGCCATACATGCATGAAATTTCTATAATGGGATCCATTACTTTCTGTGTGGTTTAAAAATGATTTAAACGTACCTGTGAAGCCGAGTCATTTTTAAAGCAGTTCAGGGAGATTTGAATGGCTTTCCTCATTTCTCCCTTATAACTCACTGAAGATTCCCCCTGCCCTTCCTGGTCTTCTTTCCAAATGATCTGTTACTGCCAAGATGCCTGCTCTCCCCACACTGAGCTCAGAGGCAAGAAGATGCATGGAAGTCTCAGAGTTCCGGCTTTTGATCTGAAGCAGTAAGCCAGGTTCCCCCCCAATCTCTGCTTAGAAGTCACCCCAATTCATCTAATACATATTCCATTGATTCACCTACACTAGGAGTCTTTGATCCCACTGTGTGCCCACCGCAAGCACGCCACCCCCACCCCATGTCCGTACTCATAGAAACCAGCGGCATGCGGACCTGTTTTTTACAAAAGCTAGTTATATGGCGGGAAGGGGCAGACTGTGCACTTGAAAGCTCAAGAGCTCAGACACAAGCACCTACCTCCATAGCACTGTGTTTCCGCCATGCTGCCCCCTGATATCATGCTGTGTTGCCATGAACCATTCTTCCTTGATCAACAGGCATGCTAGAAGAGCTGAAAGGCATCATAATAAATTAATGCTTTCATTTTAGAGCTGAACCAAGGTCAGGTTCTGGCCTCAGGAGCTCTCCTCCCCACCTCAGTCATTTATTTGTTCATTGAAAATACATTTATTAAAGACATACTCTGAATCCGTCACTATCACTGCTGCAGCGTAGCAGGACACGGAGCCTACCGTCTCTGCAAAGGAGTGCTCTCGTTGTTTTAGTAGATCAAGTTGCTCGCTGTTGCAAGGAGCATGCCAAAGGATAAAGCACGCTCTCTTAATGAACAGAGGACTGACCAGTCAGCCTAGCTGGAGAGGGTCAGGCAACATGTCCCAGAAGCCAGGGGGGAACAGAATCTGAAAGAGGAGGGTGAGTTAGCCAGGTGTAAACAAGAAGTGAGAAACACAGCAGCAACTTGCAAAGCAAGAAGCAGGAAGAATGTGGGGTTACAGGGCAGAGGATGTAAGTCCAGTTAGTAAGTACCAAAGGAGCCTGAAGATCATGAAACAGACTGACAGAGGAAGAGAGGAAAATAAAGAGAAAGGAAATACATTAAGGGCTCATTATAAATAAAGGTTTTTGTAAAAGGATTTGAAAGGGAAATCACAAGAAAAACAGAACAATTGTATTTGTGGGGAAGGTAATTTTCAATCTAAATAAAAATGTGAATTAGAATGGAACAGAGTGGGCAGCTGGGGTCCTCGTGAAGGGAATGAATGTGGCTTGTAGCATCAGCACTGGGGAGACAAAGAGCCTTTAACACAAGAGTCAAGGGCAATGCGGGCCTCTGTGTTGTATGACCTTGGCCTTTGGTGTCATTCATTATCAAATGGAAATAAGTATTAGCCCCACCTACATAGAAGGTTTGTACAGATTCCATGTGATAAAGTGCAGAAAGTGCTGGCTTCCTGCCCAGAATGTAGCGGGCACTCATGCCAAGACAACTTCCTGCTGTCACAGAAACCTCGATTTGCAGGAAGTAGAATAAGACAGAAATGTGTTGTTTTTTATAGCCAGGAATGAGCAGTTTCTGGAAGTCAGGCTTGGGGAGCTAAAGGCTCTGCATCTTGCTCTCATCTTCCTAGTGACACCCGGACTTCAGCCACGTGGCCAGGATCTCTTTTTCCTACCTGAGCCAATGGGAAGTAGAAAAACACAAAACTGAAAAGGCATAGTTCTTCCGGGGAAATGGAGAACATGCTTCTGGGGGACAAAGAACCACCTTATGTTAGTATTGTATAAAGGTGCTGGAAGGAGAGAAATGCATTTTGGGTAGGTGAGGTCTGGTAACCCACAAACCACTCATGAAGAGTTTAAGATTTATTTTATTTTTACTTATGAGTGTGTGTGTTTATGTGCAGGTTTGTCCATGTGAGAGCCAGAAGAGGGAGTTTGGATCCCCTGGGCTGGAGTTACGGATGGTTGTGAGCTGCCTGAAGTCTGTGCTGGGAACTGAACTAGGGCCCTCTGAAAGAGCAGTACTGGCTCTTAACCACTGAACCATTTCTCCAGCCCCAACTCATGAGGTTTTGAAAGTTTAAAACTTTTCCAATTTTTCTTAAGTAAAAGTATTTAGGGGAAAAAATACATTATCTAAGGATAATAAAAAAAAAATCCAGAAGGATTTATCTTCATAAAACTAGAGATATTATGTGAATAAAATATTTAGAAAAATTCTACACGAACACCTAATATTATGAAGGGGAGGGAAGATATATATTCTAATATTGAGGGGAAATGATTAAGCCCACAGGGAGTTTCTATGGATTCCCTTTTTATTGACATGACACCACAAGGAGAAATATTAATGGTTTTCATGTAATCATGAGATTTCCTAAAACAAAATTGGAAAGCCGTATACTGGTGTACAATCGCTTGCCTTGGGGTAGTTTAAGTTAATTTGTTACTTTTAAAGCAAGCAGCGCTGACCACAGCAGAGTGCTGACCCCGTGTGGTCATCTTCTTAACTGCGGGCCATTAATTTGCCACACTTCACAGACCCTAATTCTGAATTTCTGTCTCTTTCTCATCCCAAAGAGTGGGTTGTTGACTTACTTTTCATCTTTATAACTGTTTTTTACTTCTATTAGATTCATTCATTTTATTTTACATGTATGGCTGTTCTGCCTACATGTATGCCTGTGTACCACCTGCCTGCCTGATGCCTGTGGAGGTCAGGGCTTTGAGTGCTCTGGAACTGGAGTTACAGGGAGGATGTGGGTGCTGAAAATCGAACCTGGGTTCTCTGTACAAACAATAAATGCTCTTAACCGCTGAGCCATCTCTCCAGGTCTCACTCATATAACCATTGTGTTTAAAACAGGTTTTTAATGGGAACTCTCTATGAAGCTCTCAGGAGCATCCGTGCACTCCTAGTGATGGGGTCTTTGTCATGGAACCCCGGTTACTTCCATCTGCCCACACTGCATCAGTAATTTACATCTCTCCAAGGAACTGACCAAAAGCAAGATTAAACTTCCTATGTTTAAACAATAAGAGATGTGTGGCTTTCTGCACGTAAACATTTCCCCAAGTAGGGAAGCCTTGTACATTAAGGCTTAATAAAGATTCTTTTGAGGCCATCTGAAAAGGTGCCAGGTCTCATGATAGCCCTCTTTTCAGCCTTTTGGCAGGTAACACTGTCAACATTCAGCGTCAGATCTAGGAAAGACAAGTCCAGGGGCTGCTAGTCAGGTAAGTCAGTCTATACGTTTCCTAGCTTTAAACTGTGCCTTGTATTTTTTTAAAATCCCACAGACAACAATCCAAATGGGTCCTGGCTGTGCTTTCTGCTGACCAGCCCAAGGATTGAATCTGATTGCCTTCCTAAGCTCATAGCGTGTGGCAATGACCTCCATGCCCCCTGTCTAGCTGGAAATGGGTGCCAGGATCAATAGAAACTTCTCTGGAAAAGACAGTAGTGCCATGGTAATTTTTCTACTCCTTGCGAATGGGACGTAATGAAGGTTTGAAATATAACCATGGAGATCAAGAGCATGCCTTAGAAGGATGCAGAGGTCATTGCTCTACAGGAAATAGGATCCAAAGGACCTAGACAGGCAGGCAGGAGATTGACCCTCACAGTGCCCAGACAGGTTGACATCTGAGATAGTTAAGAAAAATAGCCCCTCCACAAGACCAGCAATCTCTCCCAATCCTGGTGCGTCCTTGCAATTACTCGCCACACTCACACCCGCTGAAGAGAAAGTCATTGATTTTCAATTAATGACTCCAGGCTCCAAAATTAATGAGGAATTGGCTATAAGAAGGCTTTCAGTGATCCATAGAGAAGGTGAGGCACAAGAGGGAAGTCAGGATATGGAGATAAGAAGGCCTTGTAAAAAAAAAAAATTGTAAAGAATTTTCATCAAAACTAAACATTGTATATCTTTTACGTGATGGGAAACATTGTATTTTATTCTGGCATCAGTTTAGATCTATCTCTATATCAATATCTATATATATCTATAGATATAGGTATCTATCTATACATATCTATAGATGTCTATGCAAATTTCCTTGTGTTGATTGTTCATTTGCATTTCTTCTGAAATACTCAGAACTAGTACCATGCCACTTGCATAACTGAACTGTCAATTTGTGTGAATTGACTAAGTTTCTAATAACCAATCGTGCTTTCCAATAGCTCATAGATCTTCATTGAATTTATGGCCCCGATATTTGGGTTTAGTGCTCATGGGTCATGAGTGAAGTAGGAGACAGAAAGAATGGTTTGGTTACCTACTCATTAAGTTAAATTGCTCTTTTTGCCAAGAAAATTATTCTACCTATCTTCTGAAATTACTGATATAATCCCACAGCTAGTGTCTGTTAGTGATGGTGTGCATTTGCATTGTCTGTGAAGTACTTTTCAAGGTGACAGCTCTTGAGACAGTGTTCTCACTCCATGTCATTAATAATTCCTGCTCTCACCTATGTTACTCTCTTCCTTTTTATCTCTCTAGTTTTGAAATTTATCAAACTTCTAAAGTGAGATCGATAGCACACATTTCCAAATCCTCTTCTTTTGAAAAAAAAAATGAGTGTTTTAATGTCATACGATTTAATTTTTTTTAAATTTTATAGACTTTATTATAAAAGACCTTGCAAATAAATAAAACATCACACACCAAAATTAAGAATCAAAGTCCATACAACCCAATGAACTTCTACATGACCTTGGCATTTGGGAGGAAAATTGTGGAGCTTCACATTAAATTTTATACTTTCAGTATTGAGCATGTTTTACATACAACCCAAACCAAAGAATCCATGACAGAATTAGAACTGAAAAACAATTAGCTCTGTATTCTTTTTCAGAGCTTGTGTCTGTTACCTGCATTTGTTGTTTAAGTATGATGTATCAAAGTCATTTGAGAGCTGGAGAGATGCTTCATGAATTTAGAGTACTTGTTGCTTTTATAAAGGGCCCAGGTTCAATTCCCAGCACTCTCATGTCAGCTCACAACTGTCTGTTAACTCCAGTACCAGGGGATCTGATGCCCCCTCCTGGCCACCATGGGCACTGCATACATGTGGTGCACAGGCATATAGGCAGGCAAACACTCAAACATTGTCCTGGCCAGGTTTATGTCAACTTGACACTAGCTTATCATTTAGAAAGTGGGAACCTCAACTGAGAAAATGCCTCTCCACAAGACTGGCCTGAGGGCAAGCCTGTGGAGCATTTTCTTGGTTGATGACTGATGTGGGAGGGCTCAGCTAACAGTGGGTGGCGCTACCATTGGGCTGGTGGCCCTGGATGATATAAGAAAGCAGCCTGAGTGAGCCATGAGGAACAAGTCAGGAAGCAGCATTTCTTCACGGTCTCTGCATCAGCTCTTGCCTCCAGGTCCCTGAGATCCTGCCCTCAATTCCTTGGATGATGGGCTACAAGCTGTAAGATAAAGTAAACCCTTTCCTTCTCAGCTTGCTTTTGGTCCTGATGGCTCATCACAACAACAGAATCATAGCTCAAACATGCATATAGAGTAAATAAATGAAGACCTGAACTCAGGTTCGCAACTGCCAGAGCCTTGAGAAAATAGGTGCATTTTCTTAAGCCAGCCAGGCTGTGGCACTTTATGATACCAGCCTTTCTTTCAGATCAGCACAGGCTGCCATGAGCCAGTGGAGGTCCCGAGTACAGCTTTGCTGTCCACCCCACATGCCTAGAAGGCCGAAAAAGGACACAGCCTCTAAGACTCCATCAAAATGTGATGACATAAGTTGATCCAACTAGATTGCTCTATACACCTGTGTAGCCTGTCCTCCAGACACTTGGGTCACTCATTTGCTCTGTGTTCATGCAGTACCCACAGAGGTCAGAAGAGGGCGTTGAACCCCCTGGAACTGGAGTCACAGACAGTGGTGAGTCACCATGTGGGTGCTGGAAACTGGAGCTGGGTCCTATGCAAGCTTAACTTTTTAAAAAGAGATTTCTTCAGAGAAATTTATATGGGAATTGAGGAACACTATTTGTTTCTTCAGGCCAATGTTTACTGGTTCAAAAAAAAAAAAAAAGAAATAACTTAATTCTGAAGTATCTAAGACTATAGTCAAAGGAGAAAGAATATTGGAGTCTAAGCTGAAATTCACAGGAGGGAGGAACTGCCCTGGGCCTGTATTTCCTTCAGCATTCCTTTCACTGAGAGCCATTACATAATAGGCAATATGGTTTTAGAACATAAATTGTGGAAGTCATGTCAAGTAGCTTTCCCTCAAAGAGACCGAGAGAAGAATGGGATTGAGAAAAGGATGATCAGGGAAAAAACATGAGTCGACTTTCTATTAAAAGTAACTAATGTGATATAAGCAAAAAGGAAGAAAGCAATCCACTCTAACCACCATTCCATGTAGAAACATAGTTAATTCCGTATATCCATTTCCATCAGCTTTCCACGAATGGAAACATCATGATTAACTGAGTTTTGTTTGAATCAGTGTTTCCAAGTTGAATTTTCTGGAAAGAGTATGAGACTTGGGACAAAGATTCAAATAAGTCAAAGTTCAGGTTTAATTAGGTGATGGTGTCAGGAATCACAGCTGTGGGCGGGCAGAGAAGATGTACATAAACAGGAAAGCAGATAAAAATGGAAAGTCCTGGGGAAATGAGCACAGTGGGTAGCTGGAGGCACTCCCAGTGAGGAGCCAGTACCAAAGTCGGATTTCAGATTTATCTCAGTGGAGGGGGTGAATGCCCTTGGGCAATACCCCTGGAACCTTTACAGGTTATATTTTGGTACAAGCAGTATGTGGCTAAGCTGGTGTTTCCACTCCTTTTGGCTGCATACCCATTTATTGACTGACAACATAAGTCGCTGGTTTCTGACCTTCAGCATCTCAGTGTCTTCTTTATAGCATCCAAATCAGAATGCACATCCTTCTGTTGTGTTACCTGTGCACCTGTGGCTATTGCACTACGACAAACAACCAGCCCTCAAAGTACCGAGTCAAAGGATACGTTGTATTTTATGGCTTTTAATTTGCACTGCCAAGCTGTTCTCCAGATTGTATTAATTTATACAACTAGCAATGCATGTCATTTCTGTTCCCTCCTTGGTGATACTGAGTAAAAGGACAGAACTCTGTGCAGTGACTTTGAAGGAGGCTACTACCCGGGTGATACCAGGTGGCAGAGCATGGAGGCCTCAGGGATGCGCTGATGGTCTGGAGCCTTAAATCTAATGGAATTTGCCTGGCTAGGTTTTGGAGCTGCTTTAGGCTGAATTATCTCTTCTATCTGATTTCCCACCTTGGCGTGGGAATTCTCTTCTAGGTTTGATGACTGCATTTTGGGGTACTTGTCTGGTTTCACAGATTCTCAGCAGGACTATGCTTTTACTTCTGTGTGATTCTTATATCCAGTCTCCTCCAAGCCTGACCTATATTTAAATGAAGACATTTTGGATTTTTTTTTTCTATAAGAGGGAGTCTTGTTGTTTGGTCCAAGCTGACCAAACTCAAAATTCTCCTGCCTCAGCCTCTCAGATACTAGGATTATAGCCACATACAACTGGTGATGCCCTAGGCTTTAGAATTGATACTAGATTGAATTATAATGCAGGAGACAATTGGGAAGGAATTGATATATTTTACACAAAAAAAGGGTATGAATTTGGGGAAAAAACAAAGGACCTTCAAATTTCATGTTTTAATCTCCAATGTGATGATGTTTGAAGTTGGGATCTCAGATAATTAGGCTTAATATGAGGTCATAAGGGCAAAGCCATCAGGAAGGGATTAATGGCTTTATAAGAAGAAAAAATACAGCATTCCCCTGCAAGGCAAAAATACAGTTCTCAGCCAAACCTGATAGGGCTCTTCTGCCTTGATCTGTTGAGCGCTAGCTAGGACAACGGGCGAAATAAGCTTTGCTGTTTAAAGCAGGTGACTACGTCTGGTGCAATTGCACATTTGAGTTTTGAACTTGTGTAACTATGTACAAGGCCAATAGCAACATTCCAGGCAAAAACTAAGTTAAGGGGAAGAACAGCGGGGATGATGGGAACAGGGGAATTCAGCCTAGGTGAACTAACGTGAAATGAGGGAGAAAGGCAGGAATCTTTCTCCTTTTTCACACTTCGCAATGGGTGACTTGGAGGTCTGGTTCCTCTCACAACTCTCTGGGGACCCTCAAGATGCCAAGCAGCTTGCCCCCTAAGCAGCCCGCAGGGCCCGTCGGCCCGCGTGTGTCTTGTCTGTATTGCTCCTCTACCTTTTCAAGCACAGTAACAACCACGTGTTTGCACCTCTCCAGGTAGAGACATTTCACTTGTTACCCAAGACTCTGCTTCCTACAGATCTAGGCCAAGAAACACATTTTATTATAAACAGACAACACTCACATCATACGTGTGTGTGTGTGTGTGTGTGTGTGTGTGTGTGTGTGTGTGTGTGTTGGGGATGGTGGGATGAAAAGCCCTTTATGTACCAGCCAAGTGCTCTACCACTGAGCTACATTCCAATCCAGAATTGTAATTTTTATGATGATAGAAAAATATCCACTAGATATGTAGAAAGCAAAATAACAATTTTTTTAAAAAATTGAATCCTTTTTCGTTTGATGTGTCTTTCAGAAACCATTACATAGTTTAGAGTAACAGATTTTCTAATCATATACTTGTATAAAACCATTTGTTGAATAATAAAACCTACCTGACTGGGTTTATGTCTTTAGACAACTATACTCAAATAGTAAGATTTAATGGCTGTTTGCCTGGACAGCAGATCTCAAACAGGCAGTCCTCCTCGTGCATTCATTTTAAGGTTTGACATTTACAGAATTAAAAAAACAAACAAACAAACTAAACGTATGGGGGTGGCGAGATGGCTCAGCAGGTAAAGGGATCTGTGCCACCAACTTGATGACCCAACTTCAGTCACTGCGATAGTGGTACGAGACTCCATAGAGTTGACCTCTGACCCCACATCAAGACTACACATCTCCAAACTCATACTTATATGTGTGGACTGTTATTCTTATAGAGTATGACTTCGCATCCCCACATTTTGGTTCAGAAATTCAAACATGTGGTAATTATATAGAAAGAACACTGATTTCAGCAACAAATCTTCAGATTTTCTTTGGTCACAGAGTCCATGTCTTTGCAGGAGTTTGTTCCCTAAATGATCCATGGGAAATAGTTGTTGGTGTCCACTTTGTTAAACACTTCAGGGATATCGTATCAGGCTCCGGGAAACATGAGGAGTCGCAGTGATATTAGGACAAGCCTCAGGCCCGGAGAGATGGCGGTGACTGAATGCACTGGCTGCTCTTGCATAGGACCCTGGTTTGGTTCCCAGCACTCACATGGCAGCTCACAACCATCTGTAACTGCAGTTCCAGGGAAACCAACCCTATCTTCCGGCCTCTGTGAGAACCAGGCACGCACATGGTACACAGACATACATGCAGGCGAAACACTCATACGTATAAAGTAATTTTTTTTAAATAAAATAATCAACTCTCAGGTCAGTGAGATGTCTCAGTGGGTAAAGGTACTGGCTGACAAACTTGATAACCTGAGTTTGATTCCCCAAAAGCCACATGATAGAAGAAAATGTATTTCCAAAAGTTGTCCTCTGGTCTCCAAATACAAACCCATCACATGCACACACACAAACATACATGTGCGCCTGCACACAAACACACACAAACACACACGTGCACATGCACACACACACACATGGACATGAAAACAAATATGGTCAAAGTGACTGGAGAAGTTTAACAAAAAGAAGCAGACACTCCTGAAAGCCTTCACAGTTAACGTCGCATACTGAAAGGGCCAGTACTGAAAAGGAGGGTGTCCACGGTTCATGTTATTCTGGGGGGGGAACTGCCAACAGCGATAGACGATAACAGAAATATCAATTCTGTGCCCATGACCACAAGCTCCTGAGCAGAGGCTGGATGGCCACCCACGTCCTCTGCCGTCTCTGCACGCTGTGGCGGAGGTGATGGAGCTGCCCTTCTCAGTGCCTGTCGGGAAACGCATTGTACCTTTTCAATCTTAAAATATTGAAAATTTCAAGTTCTAAAGCAAACTGAAAATATATCAGCTAAAAATATGTTAACCTCCAAATCTCACCTCAGTGTTTTACTTAACATCTATTTTGCTTCTTAGCGTGCTGTTCATTGATCTCTGAGGTGCTTCCCCAGTCCACAGATTATTTAAATGGAAATTTTCATCCAGGTGCTGTAGAGATGACTAAGCCATTAAGAACACTTGCTGTTCTTCCAGAGGACCCAGGTTCGATTTCCAGCACCCATGAGACAGCTCACAACTGTTTGTAACTCTAGTTTCAGGGCATCCAACATCATCTTCTGGCCTCTGTGGGCACTAGGCACATGTGAGGTACATAAACATGAATGTAGGCAAAACATTCATACACTTATTAAACATCCCACCATACATCACTTCAAACCGTTAGACAACTATACCGTCCTACTGAAAAAATGCATTCTTATTTAAACGAGAGCAGCAATGAGGACACATTGATATCCAGAAAACAAAAGGAACCAGATGCTGCTGGACCCAGCAGCTCTGAGATTTGACTTAGGTGGAGAAAAATGTGCCTGTGTTTTCTATCAAGACTGGATCGGTCACAGCCACAGTGAGTGCTCCCTAAGCAAGGTTCACCAGACAGTTTCTGTGAAGCAGCAAAGATGGACGGAAGCCAGAGGTCCTGTGCAGCCCTCAACCTTTACAGAAAAGCTTAGTCACCAGAGCCAGGAGTGGGCTGAGAAGGATTAAGCAATAGAAAGACAACAAAAGCAGGAGTCAGAGCCAAGAATATGGCCAGGGAGATAAAGGCAAGGCCTGAGTAAGCGCTGAGACCTGTGCTCCCTGGGTGATGTTTGAAGGAAGCCTGAAAATGTGCTGGGAAGCTCATCACATGAAAAATGAAAACAAGCCCACTGTGCGCACGTGTGCCTCTGTGTTATAAACTATCTGTAGAAGGCTCCTTCGGTATGCTGATGGCTTTCATCTCTTTTGTTTATGAAGTAGTAATTGCAAATAAGTTTGTTTGGTTTAATGCTCTCACTGGCAGCAGGAAATACTGAACACCCCAAGACAAGTCCAATCACTCCTTTTCCTTTGGTTATCACTAGTCGGTGAAATTTACAATCTGAAAACAATTGACCCAGAATATCCAATCATGTGTATAATTTTCTTTTAAAAGATAGTCCACATAAATTTAGGAAAAGAAAATTGTCAAAAGTGAATTCACAGCCTAGGTTACATATTGAGCCCAAAGCCAACTTGTACTGTTCAGAGAGACACTATCTCTAAAGCAGACTCAACTTATCATTAAAAAATTAATAAATTAGACAAGTTAAATTTACGTTATATTAATTATGTTTAACAGTTCATGTTTTACATTGCGGGGGAGCCCTTGTGCCCATGTACAAAGGTGTTTGTGTGAGGTCAGAGGACATTATCTTCTACTACCGTGTGGTCCCAAGGATCGAACTCAGATCACCAGGATTGCTAGACTTTATTCGCTGAGCCATCTTTCTACCCCATGATAGTTAATATTGATTATACTCTTGTACTGGATCTAGAATGTCCTAGGAAACAAACCTCTGGGCATACCTGTAAGGGAGTATATAGACTCAAACAACTGAGGTGGTACTACTCACCATAAATGTGAATGGCACCATCTCATGATCTGAGGTCCTGGACTGAATGGAAGGGAGAAAGCAAGCTGAGCATCACTCTCCCTACTCCCTGACTGAGTATGCAACGTGATCAGCTGTTTCAAGCTCCTGCTGCCATGTCTTCCCTGCCATGACGGGCTGTACCCTCAAACTGTGTGCCACAACAAGTCCTTCTACCTTTAGATGGCTTTTGCCAGTTACTTTGTCCTAGCAACAAAAAAAGCAACCAATGCCCCACTATAACATTGTAACGCTTCAAACTATGTGGTAGCTTTTGTTTTGTTTTTGATTTTATGTCATTTACTGACTGCTTTAATGGATGCTAGGTAAGTAGTTCTGAGTTGTGTGTAATCATTCCCCAAATGCAAATAAAAGGGAGACATCAGGGCCTGGAGAAGATAACTCAGCAGCTAAATGCACTGGCTGCTCTTCCAGAAGAGCTGGGTTTATTTTCAGCAACCACAGGATGGTCCACGAGCATCTGTAACTCTGGTTCTACGGAATCCTATACCCTCTTCTGACCTCTTCTGGTGAGAAGCATCATGTATATGGTGCACATACATGTAAACAGGAAACACACACATACACACACACACATATTTAAATTTAAAAGGAAACATCAAAGTTAATGGTTTACAATATTTAAAACTTTAGCATGTTAAGCATCATTACCCACTGGTATTTTTAGGCTACAGAACTCTTAAGATTTCAATCCTAAAATACATCTATGACATAAAAAGAAGTCATATAACTGTGTCTGTGTCCTGCTTCACAGTTCACATAAACTATGTGTTGATTCTTTGGAGAATTAAAATAAATCGTTAATATCAATTCTGTGCATATTTACAGTTATTAAATTTAAAAGGCAGCCAAGAATTTTTAGCCTGTTTCTAAAGCTCATTATTAGGGTTAAAATAGACAGTAGCTTCAATGGTATGATACAATTATGTCCTCATGCTAATAGAAAACCAGACATAATTTAATCACATGCCAGGTAATGATTTAGAATATGTATTAATATCTTCCAGATCTGCCCATTATTTATTCCATTTTTACCACATAAATGTGCTATAGGATAAAAGTACCTGTTGACAGGCTGCCATTAGGAAGAAATCTAACATGACACATAATGTTCATATGAAACATAAAAATAACACTTCTACAAAAGCTATCTCAGAATATACCCAAACTCACAAAGTTTTCTTAAAACTCGAATTTTCCAAATTAAGAAAGCAGCACGTACAGCATAAATCTTAATGTACAAAATGACTTGGGGAACAAAATAGAACTTGGGTGACTAAGTTGTTTTAAAAATAACAGCGTGCTCATTATTTTAAGTAATAGAGGAAAACTTGGCTCCCACTCAGCATGATAGCCACATCCTCACAGATGTCAATGCAACCGAGGAGAAGTTAGTTTATCAACACATCCGCAGCAAATTAGTTCGCTTTTATAGATATTTTTCTTCCTAATCCTCTGCCAAAAACTTGAGGGGGAAATAGAATCTTCTCTCTGCATAATTTCCCTGTAGAAGTCTGTCACTGCTAGAAGCACAGGTTAATAATAGTTGATGCCCGTGACAGGCAGGGAGGTCCTGGTGTTGGGCAGCTTAGACCTGGGTTGACACAGAGGTCACGTAGGCTGTTCAGCTGGATGGGTCTGCAGTCATCTTTTGCTAAATCTTGATTCCTTTGGGTTTGAGTATTTCTAGTGTCTTCCCTAAGATTTTTGAGCATTCCCAGGAGTTTATACTCCTCCATCTGACTCTCAGCCTCTGTTCTCCATACTAGCTTATTTTAGGGCAGATTTCCCATCTTATATGCAGTATACTCAAAATTTGTGATGTTAGAAATATTTATGCTGTGAACAAATAGTTTAAATTTTAACAATGAATACGACTGCTCATCAAATATCTCTTTGTTGCTTATTTTCTTCTGCATTTATTACCAATTATCTTCTCGTAGAATTCACTAACTTGAGCCTCTGACTACCACCAAGAATGTCATCCTGTGCTTTAGCATGCGTTTCTGAGCATCTATGCTTTATCCCTATTTCATTTGCTCCTCAAGGGGACTACACTATACATAGCTCACTTTCAAAACTTTTTATTTTTATTACATGTATATAAATGTTTGTCTGAATATATATATGCTAACCATATATACATGTGTGCAGTGGCCTTGGAGGTCAGAGGAGGGTGCTGGATCCCTTGAAACTGAAGTCACAAGAGGTTGTGAGCTACCATGAGGGTACTGGGAATTGAACTCAGGTCCTTTACAAGAGCATCCAGGGCTCTTAACTGCTGAGCCATCTCTCCAGCCAAGAACAGCCTACTGTTTGAAAGTAAATAATGAGTTCTTTACAACACTGCTTCTCACTGTACCTGTAACAACCAACATCAAAGTGTTGTTATGTTGGGGTTCAAAGGAGTTCCTCGTGTCAAAGCTAAATTATCTGGGGGTGATAACTCTATAAGCTATACTTGGCCCAAATATCCCTGCTGATAGACCATGGTGGGAAGGAATTCCTCAAGATGATTCCTGTGGTTAGGCAGGTTCTATCACAGAGGCTGAGAGGGTCACTCCAAGGCACAGCACAGTGTGTAGGCAGAAGTCAAGGTTCATAAGCTCCAATTGGCTTATGCTCTGTGTGGTATGTCGGTGGTTATCTGAGCAAACATTTTCAGCTTTCCTTTACAAGGAAAACCCTTCAGTGTCCCAATGAGTTCTACAGAAATTTACTCAGCTATATAATATTTAAAAATTACCATGATCTGATAAAAAATAATAATTAGTGCAGAAGACTTCCAATTGTGAAAGAGAAAGAGTATTCGGTATTAAACTACTGTCATAAAAATGAAGCTGTAGAAAATAAAAAGGCCCTTCACCTATCAAAGTGTCGGTAGCAGAGCTCTAAGATGACACAGAAGAAAACAGATGTCACAGACCTTACAATTCCTGATATTTTCTATTTTGAACCCAGAGAAAGAACACAGACTTCAGGGATCTATGGGTAGCTACAGTTTTTAGAGCGGAGAACCTGATATGGACAATACACAGACAAGTCCAAGAAATGTGTCCAGCAGTAATTATGAGCTTGTGGCTAATACCAATCTCTGTGTGTATAAATCCTAGTAGCTCAAGCTAGGAAAAAAAATGTGTGCATAAATAACAATTGCAGAATCTGGAAAATGAAAAATTCAAGAGGACCATATGGCCTAGAAACTGTCAGGTTCCCAGGAGTCAGAGTCAAAAGTCCCAGTGATCACAAACTGAAGTAATGAAAAACTACACAAAAGACAGACATTAGAATTATAGATAATATGAAGGTTGCTATACATTATTTATATACTTTAACCAAGAGAGCTTTAAAGGAAGTTTCAAAACAATCACAATGATAACGTCTGTGAATGTACTGTCATCCAGAACAAAATCCTGTACAAAATCTAGTGTTACAAATAGGAGGTTGAAAATGCCTGGCATTTCAACTAAAGTACCTAGATAGGTAATGAATAGGAGAGCTGCGGGCAATAACCAGAGGAAGGAACGGAGGTCATGGGAGCATACCTAGACGTGACATAGGTGACAAGATGCATAGGTAAGGATGCTAAGGTGTTCTGCCGAAATGCTCCATTTACTCAGGGAAGTTAGAAAAATGAAAATAATCCAAGAATTAGAGGCTATAAAACAGAGAGCCTAAGGAGACACAAAAATAAATTATATGAAATAAAAACATCTCTGGAGGGTTGGGAACACAGCTCCGCGCAGAACTCAGAACTATCATGTGCAAGGGCCTGGGTACAATGCCCAGCACTACAAAAACCACAAAGAAACACGGGATAAAATAAGTAGAGTACTAAACACCAAGCAGATCTATGGGTTTTAAGACATTATGTCATGACATTAGAGAGACGGCTCAGCGGTTAAGAGTGCTTGCTGCTCTTACAGAGGACCCTTGTTCATTTCCCAGCACCAAGTAGAGTAGTTCACTACCAACTTTAATGTCAGCTGAGGAGGATCTGATGAGCCTCTTCTGGCCTTGATAGGCACCTGCACCCACATATGGACATATCTATTCACAAGCACACACATACACATGCGATTAAGCATAAATCTGAGATACAGATTCTGTGGGGAAATCTCAATATTTATTATGTGGGAGACCCTCAAAGAGGAAAAAGGATAACACAAAATGAAGAAACAATGGCAAAATCTATTCAAATCTGATGAATATGTCAACACCACAGATGAAATGGTTTGAATGAATCCCAATTACAATGACCATAAATAAAGCAACACCAAGTGTTGGGAGCCGATATTATTCGCCATTAGAAGATGGCGCCGGCTCCCTGCTTCCTGGTTCTTCACGGGAGCGTTGTTTGCTCTTGCGCATGCACTGGCTGTGTAATCTGCTCAAGATAACCACATGCTAATTGGGATCGTAAAAGCTACCGATTGAAGGCAGTATACTAATTAGGTTCTGCAAGAGCACCAATTGGCAGGGAAAAACATTCCCCAGAGCTCTATATTAGTTGGGGGTTTTCTAGGCTCGGGGTCCTTTTCCATCTGTTGTCTAAAAGAGCTGTTAATAAACTGCTGTCAGAAGAATTCTGTTTTGCCGCGTCTCCTTTATCGGCGAAGGTAGCGCGCGACAAATTGGTGCCGAAACCCGGGAAAGCTGCCGACTCCTGGGCAGAGGAACTATACGAGGGACCCCGACTGCTCGTCGGAGAGGAATTCAGAACTGACGGCGCGTGAGGCCTAGGCACTCTTCTGCAAGGTATGATCTATCTTGCTCTCGCGGTGTTCGTGCTTGTTGCTTTCTTTTTTGTATTGGTGTGCTGTCTGTGTCTCAACTGTGGGAAAAGTGGTAAAAAGTGCACGTATCCTTTCTGTACCATCACATAATTCGCTGTCAGTCTCAGGTAAATAACTGAGCAAGCGCTCCCGCTCCTGTAGATAAAGGAAGCATGGGAAATCAACAGATAAAGCCGATTCTGGATGCAATGCAGGCGTTGCTTAAGCAGAGAGGCTTAAAGATACCAGAAAGGGTGCTGAAAAATTTTTTAAAAGAAATAAATCGTGTAGCACCGTGGTTTGTTAGTACAGGGTCCCTAACTAAGGGCTCCTGGGACAAACTCGGAGTAGATCTAGCTAACGAAAAGGAGAAATCTAGGTTGAGACCGGGGACATGGCCTGTTTTTAAATTAATTAGGGCCTGTCTAGAAGATGAGAAATGTAAAGAGCAAGTAAAGGAAGGACAACGAGCATTAGCCGACCACCAAGATAGTCTATCAGAAGCAGAGGAGAGGAGAGGCATAAATACAAAAAAGAAGCCTCTAATTAAGACTCTAGTGAGTAAGGAAAAAAAAAAAGAAAATCCAAGAGAAAAGGGAAAAAGTTTATACCCAGTGTTAAAAGAGTTTCAAAAACTCAAGGTTAGTGCCTCTTCCTCAGAGGAGACGTCCTCGGAGGGAGAAGAACAAGATGACTCATTTAGCTCAAAACAAAAACAGAAAGAGCTTGACCTTGAGGAACAGGCCGAGCTGGAGGAGGAAGCTGCAAGATATGAGCCTGATCGTCCTTATGCGCCTGGATTTAACCCTTCCGCTCCCCCTTTAGAGGAGGAAGTGGTAGTAGTCCGGCGAAAGACTAAAACTGCACCAGAAAAGAAAAAGGTATCTAGCTCTATGATCCCAGAAAAGGAAAGAAAAAAGATTAGGGCAGCTTTTCCAGTATGGGAGGATAATCAAGTGAGACAGTATGCTCCATTGGATATCAAGCAGTTAAAGGCCCTAGCAGAGTCAGTACAAACATATGGCATTAATGCCTCTTTTACTCAGGCGCTAGTGGAACGCTTAACATCCATGGCCCTGACTCCTGAGGATTGGTATAACACTGTTAAGGCATGTCTTACTATGGGACAATATTTGGATTGGAAATCTATTTTTCAAGACCTGTGTGCAGGGCAGGCAAGACAGAATGCGGCTAATCAACACCCACACTGGACTTATGACATGCTTACAGGACAAGGCCAGTGGGCTGCAAATCAAACAGTTTATCCACCTCAAGTATATGAACAGATTAATCATGCTGCAGTTAAGGCATGGAAGAGTTTGCCCAATAAGGGACAAGTAGCAGGCAATTTAACAAAAATTATTCAGGGACCTAATGAGCCGTTTTGCAGACTTCGTTGCTAGAATGATGGAAGCAACAGGAAGGATTTTTGGAGACCCTGATACGGCTATGCCTCTGATAGAACAGCTGATTTTTGAGCAATGTACAAAGGAATGTAGACAGGCAATTACCCCATGGAAAGGAAAAGGATTGAGTGCTTGGATGAAAGCATGTAGAGAGATAGGAGGACCCTTAACGAACTCAGGATTAGCTGCTGCAATTTTATCCGCACAAAAGAGTAATGCTATAAAGTGCTACAAGTGCGGTAAAGCTGGTCATGTCCAGAGACAATGTCGAGGTAATGTCAAAGACAATCAAAATGAAGGGAGGAAACAGCCAGGAATGTGCCCTAGATGTAATAAAGGAAAACATTGGGCAAATGAATGCAGATCAGTCAAAGACGTCAAAGGGAGACCTCTTACTGAACAGTCAAAAAACGGGCAGAGGGGCCCCCGTCCCCAGGGCCCTCAAATGTATGGGGCAGTAGAGGAGACACCACTCCGCGGGTTTGTGAAAGCAGCATCATCAGGAGGGTCACCTCCGGATCAGCAGGATTGGACTTGCACTCCACCACCAGAGCAGTACTAACTCCTACCATGGGGTGTCAGCCTATCCCCTCGGATCTGCACGGTCCGTTACCTCCTGACACCGTAGGATTGGTTATTGGCAGATCATCCGCTACCTTAAGAGGATTAGTAGTGCATCCAGGAGTCATTGATCAGGGCTATGAAGGATGCATAAAGATCATGTGCTCTTCCCCCCGAGGAATAAGTTCTATCTCTCCTGGGGATAGAATAGCTCAGCTTCTTGTTCTCCCCAGTCTACATAACATGTTTCCAAGCAAAGATCAGGTCAGAGGAAACCGGGGATTTGGGTCCTCAGGAGGAGGCCATACCTTTTTATCATTAGAGCTAGATAGGAGGCCAACTCTGGAGCTAACAATTGAAGGAAGAATGTTCACAGGGTTGTTAGATACTGGAGCAGATACCACCATTATTTCAACTACTTGGTGGCCTCCGGAATGGCCTGTAAATCAGTCAGAGCAGTCTCTACAGGGTTTAGGGTATGAAGCTGCTCCCAATGTCAGTGCTAAAACGCTGCATTGGGAAGATCCAGAAGGAAGAAAAGGCATTGTTATCCCATACGTCCTGCCACTTCCTATTAACTTATGGAGAAGAGATGTTCTTAAGCAAATGGACTTTAGACTTACAAATGATTATTCCCCCCAAAGTCAAAACATGATGAAAAAGATGGGATGTGTGCCAGGAAGAGGTTTAGGGAAGGCTTTACAGGGGCGTACCAGTCCAATACCTATAAAAAATAAACAAGACAAGACAGGACTGGGTTTTTCCTAGAGGCCATTGAGGAGGCAATTCCTATACCTTGGCAGTCAGAGGAACCGGTGTGGGTTCCTCAATGGCCACTTACCTCTGAAAAATTACAAGCAGCAAAAGAATTAGTCCAAGAACAAGTAACATTGGGACACTTAGAGATCTCCCATTCCCCATGGAATACTCCAATATTTTAATAAAAAAGAAGTCAGGAAAATGGAGGCTTCTCCATGATTTAAGAGCCATCAATAGACAAATGCAAATCATGGGCCCTATACAGAGAGGGCTACCTCTCCTTTCTACATTGCCAAGACACTGGGATATGATCATTATTGATATTAAAGATTGTTTTTTCTCAATTCCTTTACATAATAAAGATAAAGTTAGATTTGCCTTTACTTTGCCCAGTGTTAATCATGAAGAACCTGATAATAGATATCAGTGGAAAGTACTGCCACAAGGTATGGCTAATAGTCCTACCATGTGTCAAATCTATGTGGCAGCGACAATTCAACCTGTAAGAGATAAGTATAAAAAAATTAGAATTTGTCATTACATGGATGATATCTTGCTTTGCTTTAATAATCTAGAAGTATTGCATCAAGCATTTGCTATGCTGATGGAAAATCTAAAAGATAAGGGGTTGTTTGTAGCACCAGAAAAAATACAAGAAGGAGACGTGAATAAATTTCTAGGATCTATAATAACCTCTACTACTATTAAGCCACAAAAGGTGACAATAAGGAGAGATTCATTAAAAACTTTGAATGACTTTCAAAAATTGTTAGGAGATATTAACTGGATAAGACCTTACCTAAAGTTAACAACTGCTGAACTACAACCCTTATTTAAAATTCTGGAAGGAGATTCGGCAATAACCTCTCATAGAGAATTAACACTTGAAGCTTCTCAGGCACTTGAGAGGGTGGAAGAATGCTTGAAGGAAGCATTATTGACACGTATTGATCCCTCCTTGTCATTTCTATTATGCATCATCCCGTCGCCTAAACAACCAACAGCAGTGCTATGGCAACAGGGGCCTTTGGGTTATGGGTTCATTCTCATACCTCACCAGGACATGTATTAGGACACTATCCTACCTTGGTGGCTGATTTGGCTATGAGAGGCATTCAACTAGCGTTGACACACTTTGGCAAAGAACCAGAGAAAATTATCAGCCCATATACTAAATTTCAGGTACAAACACTTTGTGCCACTATTGATAATTGGGCTGTCTTGAGATGTGTTTTCTCAGGACAAATTGACAATCATTTTCCTAAACATCCACTCTTACATTTTGCTCGTACAAATGCTTTTATATTTCCTAAAGTCACTAAAAAAGACCCGATCCTTAACGCCACAGACATCTATACTGATGGCTCTAAAACTGGCATCAGAAGTTATGTTATAAATAATCAGCCTACACAAATCAAATATGATTTTAACTCTCCACAACTTGTGGAATGTGCTGTTGTAGCTACAGTCTTGAGAAAATTTTACGAACCTGTTAATATCATTTCTGATTCTCATTATGTAGTGAGAGCTGTTCAAATTTTAGAAGTGGTTGATTTAATAAACTCTAAAAACACAGTGGCTACTGTATTTTCAGATATACAGACATCAATAAGAAACAGAACTAATCCTTTCTTCATTCAACATATTAGAGCTCATACTCTGTTACCTGGCCCCATGGCTACTGCTAATGCCATGGCAGATAAAGCTACAAAAGGGATTTATTTGGCTACCTCTCCTATTCAATTGGCTTCTGAATTCCATACCCTATATCATGTCCCAGCTAATACATTGAGACAAAAATTTCATATATCTCGTGCTGAAGCTCGAGATATTATACTTAAGTGTAACAACTGTGCAGAGTTTCGCTCTGTACCATCCTTTGGTGTTAACCCTAGAGGGTTACAGCCATTACATATTTGACAAATGGACGTGACTCATTATAATGGCTTTGGAAAAATAAAATATATTCATGTATCTGTGGATACCTGTTCTGGCATTATCCATGCAACCCCCTTGGCGGGAGAGAAGGTGATTCATGTAATCACTCATTGCCTAGAGGCATGGGCAGCCTGGGGCAAACCATTACAACTAAAAACTGACAATGGTCCGGCGTATACATCTAAGCCATTTCAACAATTCTGTCAGAGAATGGGAGTTCATCACGTGACTGGGCTACCCTATAATCCACAAGCTCAAGGCATTGTGAAACGTGCTAACGGCACTTTAAAAGTCTACCTACAAAAACAAAGGGGAGGAATAGGCCCCACCATGGGACCTAAGACATCTATCTCCCTATCCCTATTTACTCTAAATTTTTTAAATTTGGACTCAGAAGGACGGTCTGCTGCGGACAGACATGCTTCTCATACTGTTCCGAAAGAACAAGTCAAATGGAAAGATGTGATCAATAATCAATGGAAAGGCCCGGATCCAATATTAATAAGATCCAGGGGAGCTATTTGTGTTTTTCCACAGGACCAAGAAAACCCAATCTGGGTACCTACAAGGCTAACCAGAATTATCAAAAAAGAAGATGTGGAACCCAGAACTATGGATCCTGACATAGATACTCCTGAACCAACAGACACAAGCTGAAGAACTACGTTGGGGTATAATGTCAACACTCCCAAAACCCATGCCGGTGATGCATGATGCACAGGTATTCCCCCGGTTTTTTGCAACTAACGAATCCTTGGGCTTGCCCTTTTTGCCTATGGACCAGAATTTAGCAGCTGTAAGTACTAATGAGACTTGGAGGGTGAATGGTAGCCTATGCTTTACAACCTCATCCAATAACACTCAGGATCAGCCATGCATTGAGCTAGGAAATTTCTCCTATGCACTTAAAGGAAAAAATGTTAGGAAAGATAAGATTATTATATCAAATGCCACTGTCCTTTACGGCTGGTGGCCTAGGCAAAAAACTGATGATGAGGAACGCTCCAATAGAAAGACACAACCACAATATGCCCCTTTTTGCACAGGCAGGATGGCAGATAGAGCAACTCTCCTCCCATGGACTGGATACCAGAGTCGTAGGGCTCACAGTCTCCAAGGAAAATTTTTTACATTTTCACCATTAGAAGGCTATGGTAATTTCACCGAAATGGATCCATTTAGATATGATATCAATCCATTTGATACATGGCTGCTTTGCGGCTCAGGAGGAAGTTGTACAGATATAACACCTATGTCAATGATTCTAGGAGGAGGTATAGTTCAGGCGGAGTTGTCAAGTAATATAATATCTGATGAAACAACAGGAAAGATCAGTAGTGATAAAAAAGAAGTTGGAGCCACCCCAGTTTGTGTGTGGCCGCCATTTATTTGGGTTGTTTGTAATTATAATAGCTGTTCCTATACCTTATGCTGGAATACAAGCTCACATCAAACAGCCACTGTGGCTCACATGCCTCGATTTGTCCCAATTCCTGTGAAAACAGCCAACACATTGACTTTATTCAGACAAAAGCGAGATTTTGGCATAACTGCGGCCATAGTCAGCATTGTTGCAACTGCGGCAGTAGCTGCCTCTCTCACTGCTTCGGCACTGGCCCTGTCTGGTCAGGTAGAAACTGCCACTACTTTAAACAATCTCTCAGCCTCGGTCAGCCAAGCCATTGATGTCCAAGCCTCTGTGAACACTCAGATTAGAGGTGGACTCATGATTGTGAACCAACGTATAGATTTGGTTCAAGAACAGATTGATATTTTGTGGCAGATGGCTCAATTGGGCTGCGAGGTAAAAATGCCTGGGTTATGTGTGACATCCATACAATATGAAAATCTTACCCGAGCGGCTAACCTGTCTAAAGAATTGTCTCAACAGTTACAGTACAATTGGTCTGCTGAATTTGATGCAACAATGAGAAGACTGCGGATGGCCATTATACAGATCAACTCCACTCGACTTGACCTTTCCCTCACCCAGGGGCTCTCCACTTGGCTTTCTTCTACTTTCTCCTATTTCAAGGAATGGGTGGGAGTTGGGATTTTTGGCATCCTATTTGCTGGGGAACTGTTTCTTTGTCTTTGGTTGCTCTGCAAATTCATTCAACAACAAAAAAGAGACAAAGTGGTGATCGCACAGGCATTGCTTGCTGTGGAACAGGGAACATCCCCTCAAGCTTGGTTAAATATGCTCAAACAATGAGACACTGTCTTGAATACTGGTACTCCTGAGGGCTCAGGATCCCATTGCACCAGGATACCACAAGACAGACCTGTGTTACCTCCCAGGGCTCGTGTTCCCATTGCACGGGATAAAGGTACACAGGGTC
Source organism: Cricetomys ansorgei (assembly GCA_026225945.1). Classification (NCBI taxonomy): domain Eukaryota; kingdom Metazoa; phylum Chordata; class Mammalia; order Rodentia; family Nesomyidae; genus Cricetomys; species Cricetomys ansorgei. Next base: position 31,726 of record JAMJFZ010003957.1, read on the forward strand.
CTCCTCCATGTAACCTCCTTGATCGCTCAAAGCTGTTGGATCAGCGGGCTAGATCGGTAAATACATGGTTGCAGTTTGACATATTAATTAAAGTAAAAGGGGGAGATGTTGGGAGCCGATATTATTCGCCATTAGAAGATGGCGCCGGCTCCCTGCTTCCTGGTTCTTCACGGGAGCGTTGTTTGCTCTTGCGCATGCACTGGCTGTGTAATCTGCTCAAGATAACCACATGCTAATTGGGATCGTAAAAGCTACCGATTGAAGGCAGTATACTAATTAGGTTCTACAAGAGCACCAATTGGCAGGGAAAAACATTCCCCAGAGCTCTATATTAGTTGGGGGTTTTCTAGGCTCGGGGTCCTTTTCCATCTGTTGTCTAAAAGAGCTGTTAATAAACTGTTGTCAGAAGAATTCTGTTTTGCCGCGTCTCCTTTATCGGCAAAGGTAGCGCGCGACAACCAAGTACAGACATAAATTAATTTCTAAAAACCAATGACAATGAGAAAGCATAAGAAACCAGTAAAAGAAATTATTTCAGCACAAGTAAGCAGCTGCTGATTTACATAAATGACTTTGCCATATAAATGGCAGTTAATTAGAAAAATTCTTTCTTAAAGAATTTTTAAAAATTCATGTGTGTGTGTGTATGTGCACTTGAGTACAAGTTCCCAAACAGGCCAGAAGAGAGTGTCAGATCCCCTTGGAGTTGGAGATAGAGACAGTGGCCGGCAGCCCAGTGAGAGCTTGGAACTCTTTTAAGAACCTAAAGTGGATTGAGTGGTGTCATTCAATCTAGAAAAAAAAAAAATCTTTCAAGACTAAAAACAAGTAGAAAAGTAAGCCAGAGCTGTGCTGGCAGAGATGCTGAAGAAACTTTCTCATGGGACAGGAGACATCACATTGAGGATGGGAAGGGGGAGGAGCTAGTATCTGAAAAGGGAAAATGAATGCAAGTGGGAAATTATTGAAATGTGTGCGGAACTCATTACTAATTTTTCTAAAACATGCTATGGTCCTCTTCAGTGTCCCTGTAGTAGATACTGCATGAGTCCACACATGAGTGCATGTGCTCGCTGCTTATTGTTGTTCTTGGAATTCATTAGAAGCAAAAATAGTAACGATCAAAATGCATATGAAATTTATAACAGAAATATTTTAAAACATGCTGGATAACGTAGGAGTCATATTTTATATAGATTATACCAATAGCATGTGAGTAGTTATGTACAAGTTAAATATTTCCTACTCCTAACTCTAGTTGTCAATAAAAAAAATGAATATTGGAGATAGATATATTAATAATAAATGTCTGTTTTAAAAAGAGGCAGAAAATACAGACCACGCATGCAAAACTAGTGCAATCCATGAAAACGGAATCTCAGTTTTCTCAGTAGACCTAACCCTAAGTCATCAGGGGTGTCCAAGCTTTTGGACAATAATTGAAGAATCGCCTTTAGTCTCCCAGATCAAAATTCTAAGATGCTGAGACTATAAGACAGAAAATATCTGATAGGATGGAAGATGAAAGACTCAACTATATGCCACGTATTAGTCTGTACTCTGTTCTTCTAAAAAATATTTTGGCTGGGTCATATATATAAAAAAGAAGGTTGCTTATAATAAATTTTAGGCAGTGGTATGGCCCAAAGAGCATGACACTAGCTTTGCCAGGACTCCTTAATTATACCTTATCACGGCCGATGGGACCAGTTTTGGAGGTCTTATGAGAGGGAGGGATCAGACTTGCCCCTTCACAGTAGTACTCTCTCAAGGACTCTTGATAACACTTCCCTCCAGGGTACCTGCTAAAGGTTGCCCACCAGTTCTCAAACTACCACTTCCCTCATGGACTCTCTTAAAGGATCCCTACCAGTCACTTCCTATCAGGGCCCTCTTCTTAAAGGTTCCAAAGCAACTGCTTCCCCCTCTGCTGTGGATTAAAGGCTCCATACTGATCACTTCCTTCCAGAGTCTCCCTTTTAAAAGTTCAGCACCAACTCACTGTCATACTATAGACATGGCTTCTACCACATGAGCCCCTGGAGGGTACAGTCTAACCGTCTCCAAACCATAGCATGCTAGGTGCAGTAAATGAATCTTAATTATAAAAGCACAGATACAGTGGGGAATGTTTATTAAATAAACTCTATTAAAATGATGCAAATTCTCCTTAATGGAAGACAAGATAGACTTTGTTACAAGAAATACTAAAGAAATAGAGAAAAGAGTAATGTTAATATTGATCTATCAAGAGATATGAAAATACAAAAATTCATAACCTAATGGTATAGTGTCAAAATGAAGTCCTGCTGAGGAAGTACATAACACTGTAATTATGTTAAAACTATAATTCTGTTTACTGGTACTTTTATTTAGTGTCTATATCAGTTGACATGGCAAAGGGGAAGAAAGATGAACAGAGGTATAGAAAACAAAAAATACCAAGAACCAACTGGCTCTGGTTGATACAGAGAACACTCAGCCAACTGCTGTGGAGTATACACTTTCTTTTCAAATAAGCATGAATCTTCACTAATAAACACCATACGCGGACCTGCAAAACAAGTCTTAATAAACTTAACATGGACGAAATCATCCTAAATATGTCATCTAAGCAGACGTACTTAAATGTAATTAAAGTTAACAATAGCATAGAATGTGATCTGGAAAACCTCAGAAGAGTTGGGGCTCTTCAGAGTAATTCTGAGAAAGAAACTGTAAAGTAAAATTAAAAGGATATTTAACACTGAAACTGAAAAATGAATCAGATATGTTATTTGCAGGGCATAGCCACAGGCTAAAAGCAGTAATCTAACCTTCTGTATGAAGATGCTCTTAACTAGGAGCAAAATGAACGGAAGTTAATTCGAAGGAAATATAATAAAAGTGAGAGTATGATCCTTAGAAACAGAAAAATAGTAGGGAAAACCATTCCAAAACTAATTATCTGAAAAGATTAATTAAACATATAAACCAATAGCTGGGTTCACCAAGAAAAGACAGTGTGGAGCTAGCAGAAGGGATACAAACAAGCCACCAGTGCCTAGAACAAAAGAGATGTTACTTCAGACTCTACGGGCACTGAAAGGGTTGCAATGGACTATGATGATTTGTGGCCATTGACATGACCATGGGTCACACATGGGTGAAGTGTGTGTGTTTATCTTGGCTAATCATGGTAAAGTTCTGGAGTGCTGGGATTAAAGGCGTGCACCAGCACACCCAGCTTTGAACACATATTTATCTTTGCTTTGCAATTTCAAATTCATCCCAACCTTGTCAACTATTAATGAGAGATTGTGGTTGGGCAAAGAAAATAGGTGCCTACTGTACTACCTGGCCTGTTTTCTAAGCTTGCTACTTCATCATGGGTACTTGTCTTATGGGGTGATGACATCGTGAAGGTCTAAAGGCCACACCCTTCTACTTAGGAAGAACACAGAAAGCCAGCTAATGAAATACATTGTATAGGTCACATCCCATCATCCTTTACTTTTTGTTTGACAAGGTTAGTTGACACTTACAATTTTTATACACAAATTGATAAACCGTAATGATGAAAACCTGATAGTTCAGCTCTAGTGAGAATTCTGGGATCAATCCTGAACTTAGCCAGTTGAAAATTAAGAATTTATAAAATGTAAGAAGCGTGAGTTCTCCCCAGGTGTTTGTCTTTTTTGATCAGTAACCTGAGCTTATGTTTCTTGGCTATTTTTTATTCTTTTTGAGATCATGTTCCAATTCTCCACTCTCCTGAGCATGAGGTCAGACCACAGCCCTGCATTGAGGTCTTCAAGACTCCTGTTCTCAACCCAGAGATCTACCTGGTGGGCCTGAGAGAGTTACTCTCAGAAACCAGGTTTATGTATTCACAACCTCTGAGTGTCAGCCTCCTGTTGCTATGCTTACAGAGGTAGCTGACCTTTGTCATACTTGAGTACCCCAAAATCAGGTTATAAGTTATAAATAATAATAATAATAATAATAATAATAATAATAATAATAATAATGAATCTTCCCATATTTTAAGTTGATGGTTTTGTGTTGGGAAACATCTATAGTTATCCTAGGCTAATGAGTTAGATAACCACTGTGAGTCTATCACAGACCAACTCTTCCTCTTCTTCACAATCTGAACTTGGTACAACACCAAGATAGTTCTTTAAAATATCTTACCTACCCAGAAATATCATTTCAGAATATAAGATGGATTAAGATAAAAATATCTTTTCTGTACTGTACAATTAAAAATTCTCAAGTATTTGTCATTCATTAAAAGTGTCTAAAATGTATCAAAGCAAATAGATATCATGCCGTTAATAGACATCCATATATTCAGATTCAAGAGAGTGAGTGACTTAAGTTCTACTTTATTTAATAACCTGAGACTCTTCAAATCAATAACAAAACTCTATATAACTGTGGAAACCAAGTCACATATCAAAGTTCATGGATAGCTGAAATTCAAACCAAAGAGGCCTGTGGTGTCCCTAATCTCACGAGTCCATTAGTTACATTAGTTCTTTAAAAACTAAGAAGCAAAAGCAACCAAGACCATGTCACAAAAACTGAATTTTTTTAGAAAAAAAAAAAAAAAGTGGAGCAGTCCTGACCTCCAACACTCATCTATTGTAAACCCCATCTTGTACAATGTAAGATAGCAAGCCTGATAGTAAAGGTTCTGCCAAGCAATAGAAAAAGGGAGCCGAATCCACACGAGTTCAAACACATCTCACTAATAAAACCTAAAAGCTCCCCGGATTCATAAAATTGGGGAAAACGAAACAACTAGTTATCAGAGCAGTACTACCGCATGCCCTGAATCGCAGACAAGATCTCAGCAGTTAAATCAGGCATAACCCCATGCAACACATAGTTAATCGTCCACCATGAGGCTCACATTGAGCCTTGCTTCCCCAAACCAGTGCTTAACACACCACAGACATGCAGTAAATTTTATGACTGATGAAGCAAGGTCCTGCTTTGGTTCCATCTCACGAGGAGTTGTGGGTAAAATGCGTGGGCTCTGCTTTGCTGTCCAGTTTGCTTCAGAACTCTTTTGCGGTTCTGATGGTATGGCTGTGTATTTTTAAAAGACACTTGTGTCACTTTTTTTCATGTTGCTCTAAACTCAACAATCTGTTATTTTTTTATATATAGTTCACTTAGACAGCTTTCTCTGAGGCTGCTTAAGCTTCAGCCCGCACATTCAGGCTCAAGCGTCATCACCTGCGTGTGTAAATTGTCTCAATAATAAAAAAATTGAATAAAACTGGCAACAAGCACACTGTCCTTGTTAAATACTAACACAGCTTCCATTGGTTCAAGATTGCAGCCCTCCAGTGATGACCGCGGGCCCTGTTACAGGACTGCCTAAGAAAGCTTAATGTTGCCAATGTCACTGGATAAATGTAAAGGATGGACTGTTTATTCCAGATGAGTGGGAACTCCTGGGCTCCCTTCCTTAGTGAATTCCCTTTCCATTCATGCTCAGAATATTAGGATGGACCTCAAAATAGAGGGAATGATAGAATTGATACCCCAACCCACCACTCTCTGTCCTTCTTCTGACTTAAACACACAAAGCTCTTCCCTGGAATGGTCCAGAAATTCTTCCCACCCAGCTCACATAAAAGTTGACAGGTAAGAAGCTGTAACCCTCTGTGTAAAACCTTCTGCCATAACATCACCATAGCAACACTAACCCCCGAGGGAAGAGATGCAAATTTTGTCCTGAAAATTAATCCGCAGCGGTGACAATCGCTTTTTCTATCTGTGGCAAATTGTTTAAATCCAGATAAGACCCTTGACAATTTCCAAGCCCGTTTTCAGTAAACAAACTGCTCGTCTATGGAAAGAAAACATTATTTCTTTTCCTCAGCCAATCGCAAATTCTCAATTCCTAGGCTCCTTCAGGGGCAGTATCTCTGTACCATGCGAGACACCATCTTTGTAATTATATTGAGTGGGGAATTACTTTACACATTAGTTCTTAGCTAATTCATCCTACATTTTGATTGCACTCCTTAAGTATCCATTAGATGTCTATTGTGCTCCAGAAATACTATACATCTTGTGAAAGAATATGAGAAATAAGAAAGCATAGTAAGAAAACCCACTCAAGATATCTTTCTAGAAAGGAAAATTATGTGTTTCTCAGCCTCTCCTGTGGCCGTGTCTCCAAGGACTCAAATGGAAAAGTCATCTGCTGAGGAGAAAGCATAGGCTCTGGATTCTCAAATAAACTGGATTTTGAATCCTAGCCACACTGGCTGTTGGTCTTAAAATGCTCAAGTTTCTTAACACCATTTCATTTCATTTTCAAGTGTAAAAATTACGATCCACAGAGCCTCGTATTTTCAAGATGTTAAGAGCATTACAGATAATGTGTATAAATTTCATATACAACAACAACAACAAACGACAGAGCCAAGACACCCTGTGCCCTGCTTATAATACCGGAACTCCTGGATTTCACTTCCTGCTGGTGGCTCTGAGCTGGACCATCCCTCCAAACCTGGCACTGACAGGTAGCATCTGGAATCCTGGCACCTGTGCTACGGTCAAGATCACCTGAGCATGGCCAAGCTATGCCTCATAATTCTGCTTTGCCCAGATTTGTAAATATTCACAGGTGATTTTCATTGTCTCCATGCGCCAGCCTTAAAGCTCACAGCTGCCTCGATTCAAGGGAAAAATGAGAAGAACCCTTAACACTGGCCAAGAAATCACACAGGGGCCACAAGACTTGAGCAGCAGCCAAAGTGATGTCTCCTTCACCATTTGCTACTCAATACTGTTTTAATCCTGTCCTGGAGCTTTAGCCCAGGGCCTCACTTTTTGTCTTGAGCAGACCCTGCAGGCCTCTTCTCCAAGTCTTTTGTCTCATTCATGTTTTTCCCATGTGTGACTTGAATTCCCCTGGGCTAGTAGAAATCTCAGCATTATGGTTTCCTACAGAAGACTGACAAGTTCTTGCACTGAAAGCTCTCAATGAATTATTTACTGTAAACCATTATCTCTCTTTGCTACAGCAGAGATACCATTAAGGAACAATTCTGAGAAATGTGAAATGAGATGTTTTCAGGCCCTTCTCGAGCAATATCCTCATGGCTAACCTACAGCGGAGGATTCATCTTAGGGGTATAATTTCATCGTAGGCAGCTATTCTTTATGGCTAATAACAACTGCTATTGGCAATTGTAAGGTTATATATTGTTGAAAAAGTTGAGGACTTAGTGTGAACATGTAATTATAAAGTTAGGGAACCTGCTTCCCTGCCCCCATCCCTACCTCGGGACAGGTTTCTCTATTGTAACTCTGGCTATCCTGGAACTCACTCTGTACACCTGGCCTCGAAGTTACAGAGATCCACCTGCCTCTGTCTCCCGAGTACTAGGATCAAAAGTGTGTGCCGCCACCACCGCTACCCAGCTATAAGTTTTTTATTACACAATTTCTAAAACTAAATAAAACTGATGAGGCTAGCTTAAGCTAATGTAAGCCAATGGGGAAAGGGTGACCAATTCCCTAAATGGTGGGGAAGAAACATTAAAGTTTTAAAAAGCAAATCTTTTGTCTCCCTTACACTGCAGACTAGAACAAACTCTAGCTGTATGAAGAATATAAAAAAATCAAGCATTAAGATTCTCAGCAGAGACTTCACCTTTCTCTCCTGCTGTCTCCCACTGCAGTCGGCATGCTAGTTGGGGCTGCCAGGTGCCAGTCACCTGACACAGCTGCTGAACTTGCTTCAACACTCAGCATGGCCAATGAAACCCCGCTGTGCTGATCACTGTGGAGCAGAAGGATCAGGTGAACTTGAAGCAGCAGAGCAGGTGGTATAACACAGCAAAAGAGGCTGTATCGCTTCGCCAACTAAGGAAAACAATGTGAACACAGGAGTTTCCAATAAGGCAGGTAGGCTCCTGGTTTGGTGGGCAGCCGATCATACACACTCACATACACACAGACACAGAGGCACAGGCTCAGGCACACACACACACACACACACACACACACACACACACACAGGCACAGGCTCAAGCATACACACACACACACACAGAGGCACAGGCTCAGGCATACACTCACATACACACACACACAGGCACAGGCTCAGGCATACACACACATGCACACACACACACACACACACACACCTGCACGGCAGGGGGAGGGGGTAAGGACCCTCTGGTGCACTCCAGAAACAGGCAGGGTATGCTTGTTCAGCAGAGAGCAAAGCTTGCTGCTGTTCTTTGATTATACCCCCAAGAGGCCACGCGTCCTACACGAGAACACTTGGCCTGGGTTGGAAGCACCTGTGCCAGCACGCCCAGGACTCTCAGTCCAGTCTTCAGCATCCCAACCACAGAAGTCTTGGATTTGGCACCATTCAACTCTTTCATAGTAATAGATTTTCCTTAGCACTTAATTCCTTCCCCTCAATCATTTTAATTGTATAAAAATTAACAGTATAAGTGCGCACATGCACACACACACACATACATATATATACTACATTTTATTTTCCAAATAGATAATGGCATTATAAAAGGGCAAAATAACAACAAATTTAGGTTTTAAAAATGAGCCGGGTGGTGGTAGTGCACACCTTTAATCCAAGCACTCAGGAGTCAGAGGCAGGCAGATCTCTGTGAGTTCAAGGCCAACCTGGTCAACAGAATGAATTCCAGGACAGCCAGAGTTACAACAGAGAAACCTTGTCTTGAAAAACCAAAAAAAAAAAAAAAAAAAAAAAGTAAAAAAGAAAAGAAAAGAAAAAAAAGTATTAGGTGCAAAGCATTAGACTTCATTTTGACATTTTCAAACAAAATTTGTTTTTCTAGTTTCTCCCTCTGCCCTCTCTCCATTTCCCTTCTCTCCCTCACCCCTCCCTTCCCCCAGAAACCGTTCTCTAATTTCCCATCTTCTGTGTGTCTCTAAACCCTGCCCTATCCCAACACCTCTGTTTTCCTCTCGTGGTCTAATTCACAGCATAGTGTATGCCCATTTTCCCTCTCCTGATTTACATACATACAAACATTAAAAGTTAATATCCACACACGAGAGAAAAACATAACATAATTCTTTCCAGATCCATCTATTTTCCTGCAAATTCTGTTGTAATTTTTATGGCTGAATAAAATGCCACTGTGTGTATGGTCCATATTTTCATCATTCATCTGCAGATGGACATTCGGGACGGTACCAGTTCTGTGCTATTGTGAAGAATGAAGTTTTAACAAACACTTTCAATGATGTTACAATTGAGATACAAAATCCAGCAGCTGTCATATATAGCAACAATAAACTTAGAGAGAAAGAAATTTTGAATATTAAAAAAATTCACAATCGCTCTCCACCCTAATATCTAGGAATCATTCTCATCAAGGAAGTGAAAAACTTCTACAATGAGCAGTTTAAAACTACAAGCATAGAAGATGCCAGTCAATGGAGAGGCAGCCCCTTCCATGCTCTAGCTTGGAATAATTAATTTTTTGAAGTGGCCTCACTGCTCCCCCCACCCAAATCTAAAGGTTCAACACAATCACCATCGAAAAGCCAACGACAATCTCCATAAATCTAGGAAAGTCAAATCTAGTTCGGAGCACTATTTGATGCTTATTTATGGTTCTAGAATAGAGCAATTTCTTGTGTGATGTAGAATGAGTGTTTCCATGAGCCAGAAATAATAGGCAGTGGTCCTTAACCTTCCTAATGCTGACCCTTTAATACAGTCCCTCATGTTGTAATGACCCCCAATTATAAAATTATTCTTGTTGCTACTTTGTAACTGTAATTTTGCTACTGTTATGAGTCATAATAGAAACATCTAGTATGCAGATGGTTTTAGGCAATTCCTATGAAAAGGTTGTTTGACTCCCAACGAGGTCATGGCCCACAGGTTGAGAACCACTGGTTTACAGGAATTAAGGACTGAAGAAAACAGAAGCAGAATAAACAGCAACTTGACCTTGGCAAAGATAAAGCAGGGATGAGAACTCTCTGGTTGTATCCACTGAGGCACTACACAAGGGACATCTGTGTTCTGAAAAACCCAGCCATTGCAAAGTGTGCTTGAATTACGTGACACCATGATTCACATCCTATTTTTCCCAAACTTTGTGTCAAATTGGAATTCTTGATGTCAAAAATTTTCGGAGAGTCTACAGATTGGTAAAAGCTTGCTGGAGAGTGCTGGCATTCTGACTCTTCAGAAATCAGAGCAGAGCTAGATAGCTGACAGCTTCATGGTTCAGCCATTGTGCCATACTGTGTATATCTAGGACTGGGGTACAGATGGCGAAGTGGGATCTTTATACACAAAGATGTGTCCACACAAGACTGATTTATAGTCCATAGATTACAAAATGAAAACAGGTATCTATGCATCTGTATTAGCTACAGTTTCTCATTGCTATCATTAAACACAAACAAAAGCAACCGAAGTGATATATTTTGGCTCACAGTCTAAGGATGCAGTCCACCATGGTGAGGAGGTATGGCAGCAGAAGGGGCTCACAGAGCCTCCTCAGTTAGGAAGTAGGGACAGATGCTGGTGCTCAGCTCACTGTCTCCTTTTTATTCAGTCCAGGACCTCGCTCGTGGAATGGTGCCCAACCGTATTTAGAGTGGATCCTCTCACTTAATTAGCCCAGCCTACTAACTCCTTCACATATATGCCAGGAAGCTTGTCTCCTAGGGGACTGTAGATTCCGACAGTCTGACAATCAGTAGTAACCACTACAGCACCTGTCCACTGAAGTCACAGATTTCTTACTATCTTATATGAACTTGATAGTCTCTGCAAATAAATAATAATAATTTGTATATAAAGAGCTTTGTTAATGAAAAAAATTATTCATGGAAGAAATTTATCAAAATTTTATTATTAATATGTATTTTAAGATGAAATGGGAAAACCAAATAAGTTTTTTTTTTTTTTTTTAAAGAATAAGATGCTGTACTTGGACCTGGAGAAATGGCTCTGCTGCTCTTACAGAGGACCCACGTTTGGTTGCTAGCACGTTTATCAGGTAGTTCACACCGTTGTAACTGCAGCTCCAGGGCATCCCACACTCTCCCCTGGCTTCCACAGACACGTACACAGACAGACATACACTCAGATACATGGATGAAAAATTAAAATAAATATTTTTAAATGATACCGTACTGGGCTGGAGGGATGGCTCAAAGGATTAGAGCATCTGTTGCTCTTGTAGAGGACCTGGATTCAATCCCCAGCACCCGCAAGGTGACTCACAACCATTAATGACTCCAGTTCCAGGGGATTCCATGCCTTGTTCTGGCCTCCACAGGCACCAGGCGTGCTCATGGTACACAGACATGTATGTAGACAAAATATCCATACACATTAATAAATAAATGAGTAAATAAAATTTAAAAAAATGCCATACTTGTGTGTGCAAAGGCCTGCCTAGCTTCAGATGGAAGGATTAGCTCTGTGCTGTAAGGTCAGGGGCAAGTGTCCCAGGCCACAGGGTTTCAGTTCCTTGTGAAGATCAAGGTTCTAAAGTGTTATCTCAGCGAGGAGGCTTTGATTTGCACTCTGGTTTTCCTGAGCTACCACATATTCCCAGCATTCCAATCTCGGTTTGGTAAATCTGTATTTTCTTTCTCAGCATGCATGTTTTTACAGCTATCTCTACCATTAGATATCTACTATTACTGTAGGAAGGAATTCCGGATTCAACTCTCCCAGCATGCCTGGTGTCTTCCACTTTCCGCTTTCTGGCCTGTATCTTGACACTTTCTATTCCACAAATGTCCTCCATCCTGTCTTCTCTTTGCACCCAGTGTCTTCTTTACCTGGGCCCCCACCGTCCCTTTTCAGAGACATTTAAAATTGCTCTAAGTGAGCTGGTGTATGTCTCCAGTGTGCTCTCAGACCACAGATCCCTTCCTTCTTCTATATGTCTTCCTGGGGTCATTTCCTTCCTGCTCATCTCTTTCTGAGGCCCCTCCTTCCTTCCTGTCTACCTATGTCTAGCCAGTGTTGCCCTCTCTGTCCTGAAGTGTTAACTTTCAAGTCACCCAGCTCTGCCAATGACAAAAATCCCGAATGCTCTGTGCTCTGCTAAGCCCTGGCAACACCAAGGTGACAGAGAATAAATGCAGGAAGGTCTGGACGCTTGAGCAAAGGAATATCCATGAGGACCCCACATAAGACTAGGGGTGCAAAGGCCATATACAGTGGGCAGGAAGGAGTTAAAGATAGTTCCTACTTGTGCTAAGCTGTGGCATATTATTGCAAAGTCTCATTCATACAATTTCTATTTATTTGGGAGAGAAGATAGATTTGAGCATATAGTGTGTTTTTGGGTCGATAGCAATCTTCCTACAGCCCTATCTGCTTGCCTTGAATCACAAGCAAAGATGCTTATTGTCTGTGGGAATGCCAGAGCCCTCCTGTTACAACATGCAGTCACCTGCAACAGCTCTTAAGGCAGCAGACCTCTCTCCTTCCTAGCACTGGCTGTGTCCATAATTGTCTTTTTGAACCTGATGTCATGTGCAAAGCTAGACTGTAAAAGCCATAGGTCAGACTGGGCTGTTTTCCCAGGCTTCTGTCTTCAGTACCTTGCACAGTGCCTCCCATATAAAAATGCTCACCAATTGAATCTGGAGAACAAATCCAATCACTGACAAGATTATTATCCACAAAATAGCAGATGGATTGAGCTCAACTCTCTCACACAACAACTCTATTTTAAAACCATAAAAGGGGCATTTTAGAGCTGGAAGATACAAAGTCTAAGATTTGAACTCAGGTCTGCCTGCTGCAGGCACACTCTCAGCTCATAAGATGTTCGAGTCATACTGAGATCCACATTCTCAGAGGAAAAGTGAGAGAAAATTGATGTGAGAGTCTCAGAATCAGCAGGTGCGGGAAGCAGCAGGCAGGTTGAAAAGACATTTTTAGCAATGCCATCTGACGCTGAGAGTGGAAACACCGAGTCCGTGCCAGTGTCTATTCCACAGCGATGAGAACCCGCTTAAATACCCCAAGAAGGAAGCTGTGTAGACAATCACTGTACACTGAGGTGAGGGGACATTATTTAATCATTAAATGTTCTGTATTTATTAAGATATAGAAGTGTTCAGGATGCTGTTAGTTAGAAAAGGCAGATTATGTCATTACCATGATCTTAATTTCGAGAGAAAGAACGAGAATCATGTATATTTTGATGGAGGGTGCATATATATAGCGTTTAGAAAAATCCTCCCCCCCAAAAAAACATTGGTATTAATATTATAAACAAAAGAATAATGAATGATTTCAACTTTCTTTTTGGAGTTTTGATTTTTCACATATTCCTTAATTATTACATATATTATTTTCAAATTAGTATAAATAAAATTTGCCATAGACATATAGATAAAATTATAGAAACTAGTCCAAAATATTGTGTTTTTTTCTCCGTATGTTAAAATACTGATTTAATTTATTAATGATAATTCCCTATTTTAAAAAATCAGGCAGTTAAGGGCTGGAGAGATGGCTTATGGGTAAGGGCAGTGACTGCTATGGCAGAGAACCCAGGTTCAGTCTCCAGTACCCACAGGGAAGCTCACAAGGGTCTGTGGCTCCTGTTCCAGAGGATCCAACGCCCTCTCCTGGCAAACATGGGAACTGTATGCACTCAGTACGCATACAAACAAGCAGGGACAGCGTGTACATATAGAAGTATTAAGAACAGAAAAGAACAAATCCTTTTTAAAAAGTTGCACTATCAAAAGGTGTATAAAGCCGGAAAAGAACGAATTAACTGCTGTTAAATATGATTTCATGCCTCTGGTCTTTTTGTTTGTTTGTTTTTTCATTTCGTGTAATTATGCTCCCAAAATGATGTTCTCATCAAATTTTCACAATATGTATGCAATCATGGCATTAAATTTGGAGTTTTAGTCATTTATCTAATTACAACTTACAAGTATATAACAGACTATGTATATACCAAAACTATGAACTCCAAATCAATGAGCATTCATCCTCGTGATGTTGAAAGCATCTTTGGAACTTTAGGGCTGTGTTGGATTTATTTTCACTATTTCTCTGCATTTGGCTGCCCTGGGTGCTGGCTTCATTCCTAGCTTAGCTCTGGGCTCCTGCTAGGAGTCAACCAACTGCTGAAAACACAGGGACCTGGAAACCAGAAGACTGGAAAAAAGGTACTTACACAATGAGCCAGTGTTGTCACCTGGCTGACCAGCTGTGTGCAGGGGAAGGAGGCAGAGCAGTAGCCCCTGCCATGGAGCCCAGAGTGGACCACAGATACCTGAGGGAAGCTACAAGAGGTCCAGACATGAGGTTGGTCTAGATCTGTATCCTTACTCTGTATCCACTGATATTCTTTTCACTTGATGGTGCCCCATGGATCTCTCACCACTGAATTACCATCACCCCCATGGTATTTTCTATGGCTTCATGTTCTTTGATTAATACTTACTGCCCACTAATAATACATTCTAACATTTCCTTCAGGCTGATCAACTACCCCATGAGAACATCTGTTAGCCTTGACCCAGGAAATCTATCATTTTAAGAGAGTTTAAGATTGTGACATTTCTAGAGTTCCCCGAGATTAACAGCATGCTTTCCACTCTTCAGTGAAATCCAGGCTGCCATGGAGCTTTGTTTAGATGCAGGGCTTATGTCAGGGTTAGTTTTCCTGTATTTATAAAAATGGAATAAGAAACAATCAGTGGTGCTATGTATTATGTATGGTGATTTGAATGAAAATGGCTTTTATTGGCTCATAAGGAGTGGCATTACTAGTAGGTGTGGCCTTGTTGGAGGAAGTATGTCACTGGGAGAGGGCTTTGAGGTTTCAGATGCTTAAGCCAGACCCAGTCTAACTCTCTCTTCCAGCTGCCTGCCAATCCAGATGCAAAGTACTCGGCTACCTCTTCAGCACCATTTCTGCCCACATACCCCCATGCTTCCCGCCATGATGATAACAGACAAAACCTCTGAACTATAAGCCAGGCCTAATTGAATGTTTTCCTTTATAAGATTTGCTATGGTCATGGTATCTCTTCACAGCAATAGAACCCTAACTAAGACAATATGTAAACTGGGCAGTGATGGTGCACACCTTTAATCCCAGCACTTGGGAGGCAGAGACAGGTGGATCTCTGTGAGTTTGAAGCCAGCCTGGTCTACAGAGTGAATCCAAGGACAGCCAGAGTTTAAAAAAAAGAAAAAGAAAGAAAGAAAGAAAGGAAGGAAGAAAGAAAGAAAGAAAGAAAGAAGATAATATGTAAATGTGGGCATTGAACAATACAAAGACAGAGAATCAGCCAGCTCCAGAAATAAGAGGCAAAAGTCTTCAGCATAGCCTTCCCATAATCCCCTTCACTGAAGCTCTCTTACACAAGATTCTTTGCTAAAGGTCACTGTGAGGAGAACTCCCAGGAGAATCAAAGTTTTACCAGGGTCAAAGAGATATGACCGCTCAGAAGTTATGAAGCCCCTGCTCACAGACTGGATTGGAACGTCTGGAATCCAGAATTTTCGTTTCAGGGGCTGCAGTCCTGATTCCAGACCCTGAAGGAGGCATCCAAGAAGACCTCGGCCCTGTTAACTCTGAGGCATGTCCCAGGGCAAAGACAGATAGGATTCAGGCAGGAGTCTAGGCAGACTTTAGTCAAAGTTTAAAAGAACTATCAATTGCTATGAACATTTTATAGATGATAATTGACCCCTAGTGAAATTCAATTTACTTTATGCAACTGATAAGTGATAATAGCAGGGGTTTTTTGTTGTTGTTTGTTTGCTTTTTATCCAGACATATTGGAATTTAAGGCCCTGTGATACAAATTATGAACCGGATACATAAGTGGCCTTTCTCAAGAATTGTGTCATTCATTAAATGAGATAAATTAGTATTGAGTATACATCCAGTTCAACTGGTGTTCAAGAGAAACCTACATTAGACAGTCTTTAGTATTCTCAGGACCAGCTCATTAATCTCTGTTAATTCAGGTGCAAGCTTCAGTACATAAAAAAGCTGCTAAACTTCACCATGCAGAAAGCGCTACATAGAAACATGATGTAACAGTCAATCCCGGGACATTCCTGTGTATTTTGTTTATTTTTGATTCTTTCTATAAATTTCCTTCTAGTTTTTAAAAAATCAATAGATGGCAGAGGATGATGTGTAGAACCCACCATCTCGTCTTTGGGACGTTGACAGGGAAGGGACAGACAGAGGCAAATGAATGGGGAAAGAAGAGGAACTGGAGGAGAGTAACAAAAGGCTTGAATTTAAGGTGCTAATTTGAGACTGAGGAGATGGCTTGGTTTAAAGTGCTTATCATGCAAGCATGAAGGCCAGAATGATCCCTAGAACCCAGTATAAATATCAAGTGTGCATGGCAGCCTGCCTGTAATTCCAGCCTTGGAAGGCAGACACAGGAGCTTCACAGAGGTTAGAGAGGGTGGCCACATATATAAGTGAGCTCCAGGGCTGATGGAGAAAGCCTGCCTCAGTGACTATGGGAGGAGAGCAATGGAGGATGATTCCTGACATCAACCTTGCTTCCACATGCATCCACACACATGTATGAGAATCCACATAAACATGTGCCCATATATGAGAAAACTTGCATACAACACATTCACACATGAAAAAAATATAGGAAAAGAAAAAAAAGGTTAAATATGCTTAGTTGCCAACTGCAGTGGACCAGGACCTTATGCTTTTAACAGAAAAGGTGTCTCCTTGTTCTTGCCACTCAGAACATACCAGTTTGTTCTTTCAGCTCTCTGCAGTACTTCCTATTGTCTGGCAAGTTTAGGCAGAGTGGGGATCACCCCACCCTGCATCTTACTCCATGCTTCGTGGTCCATTCTGTCAGCTGTGAGAGATCAACTCCTCTTTACACCTTGTGAGACATTGAGCAGCCTTCTCTAAGGCTGGGGATGCAGATGGGGACAGAGTTCCTGCCTTACATACACAGGGCCCTGAGTTCTATTCTCAGCACCACACACAAAAAAGCAATATCCCTAGAAAGAAACAAGGAATTCCTGACATGGTACAGCACAGAGGCCTGTCTCTTCTGTTATGTGTGGAAATGAAGCTGGGCAGAAAAAGGTGTGACTTCAGGATGCAGATTGGGGCTGGCATATACTCTAGAATTAACTTCAAATGATCATGACGTGGTTAGTTAAGTGTGAATGGCTAGGATCTATGTTCCTTTGTACTCAACTGATAGTGTTTCTTATCAAATTTCTTATCATTAAAAATTTTATTGATCTCTTAAGAAAAACAGAAAATTCTCAAAAATGAGTTGGTTGGCAGACTCTTAAATGTTAAACTCTTCAGTATATGCGTAGAGAATTTATCTGTTTTTTTGTCTGTTATGGGTTTTTGTCTCACATCTATTTATTTATTTATGTATTTATTTATTTATTTATTTATTTATTTATTTATTTATTTATTTAATTGTGTGTGTGTGTGTGTGTGTGTGTGTGTGTGCCTGCCTCATATGTGTACCTTAGCATGTCTACTGAGGTCAGAGGACACTTTATGGTAGTTGGTTCTCCCCTCCCACCATGTAGGTCCTAGAGGTCAAACTCAGATCATTGGACTTGGCAGAAAATATCTTTACCCACTGAGCTTTCTATCATCTCTTTTTCTCATTCTCTCTTCTTAATGTTGTTGTTTGTTTGTTAGAGACAGAATCTCACTATGTAAGCCAAGATGACCTTGAATTCCTAGAGATCAGCCTGCCCATGTGTTCAAAGTGCTAGAATGAAAAGTATGTGCTACTACACCCAGCTAACTTGGTTGTTTTCTTTCAGTTTGTCTAGTTTGGAGACAGGCTCTATAGACCAGGCAAACAGTATTGCTGGCTTTATGGTTCCATGCCACAAAGCCAGACAAAGACACTGATGTTTCTAAAGCACAGGATTCACAGGCCAGAATCTAGTACAACTTGGGGCACACAGTAGGTGTTCTTCAGATGTTTCCTAATGCCGTGATACTAAGTATTAATCAAAATGGGGAGGTTCCCTTTCCTTCCCAGAGTGGAACTGGGCAATGTAATAACCTGATCACAAACTCAGCCTCCTTGAATTCCTCCTCAGTCAGCAAAAATATGGGTGCCTTCTGATGTTTCTGCTTCACAGAGTGCTAGAGCTCCCCACCTGCTCAAGCCACTTCTAGGAAGGTCATCCTGGAGTGTGATCGTAACTGATGATTTAGGAACTGGGGCTGTTGCCCATTTTATCTTACAAATTTATCAGTAAGGTAGCTAGTATGAGAATGCCATTACAGTGCTTCCAAGAGATGCACTGAGGGTAAGGATGCTGTTCTAGTCTCCTTTCTGTTGCTGTGACAAAACATTCTTGCCAAAAGCAACTAAGAGCAGGAAAGGATTTATTTGTCTTATATTTCCAGGTCACATAGTTGTTAGGAGAAGTCGGGACAGGAACTTGAAGAAGAAACCATAGAGGAATGTTTCTTTCTTCTTTTTTTAAATTTATTTTTCTTCTTTTGAATAGTACATATCAGCACCCCTCCTACCCTCCCTCCATTCCTCTCAGCCCCCCCCCCCCCTCACAGGAGACTGACTGGATGACTCACAGGATCATGCTCAGCTAACTCTCTTATATATATAGTCAAGACCACCTTCCCAGGGAATGTACCAACAACAGGCGGGGCACTCCCGCCTCAGTTACCAATCGAGACTCCCTCAGGGCATGCCCACAGATGCCTCTGATCTGGAATCCCTCAACTGAAGCTTACTTTTCAGGACTCTAGGCTGTGTCAAGTTGACAGCTGGAGCTAACTGGAACAGCCGTCTCCAGGGCGCCTTCTCACAGGCGGAGGTGGCCTCTCCATGGATCTTGGAAGGGCGTTCTAAGACATAGTCAGACAAAACTTTTGAGTCTATATATTTTCTATAATGTTTTGGGGTTTTTTTTTTGTAAAAATTTAATCATAAATTTTTAAAGTAAGAAAATGAAGGGCTGGGGAGAAGGCAGGTTAAAGTGATTTTTCCTGCTATGATGGACCTTGCCTGACCTGGACCTGTGAGCTGAGGTAACCCCCTTTGACCCCTTCGTTGCATTCACAGGAATATTTAATCACAGCAACAGAAGCGAGTGTGCACTTGGTCCCTAATCACAACCTAGGATGTAATACCTAAAGCACAGACAGCCAGCTCTGATCCTCCCCTCATAGAGACTGTGCTGTTGTGCACAATTGTACATTTGATAGTGTTTGCCGATAAAACAAAATTAAAATCATACAAAGTAATTCCTAGAAGTTTACCTTCATAGCAATTCTATTGAGCTAGATCTGGAGAGCTGATATAATTGGAGTTTGGTTATACAATTCAAACTAAAAAGCAAACAAAACAATCCTAAAATGTGCAGTATCAATTGAAAGCATGCTGACCCTTGAACCCTGACTGGCTGTTAAATTGTTAATATAGTCTATTTTTTTAAAGTTCTGTTCAATTCACTAGGAGATGATTTTGCAAAAAATAGTTTTGCCTACCATACTTAATAATTAATCTAATAAGTATAGAAGAGATATGCAAACTTTCTATTTTAAAATATTGATAATTTTAAAGGCAAGGAACTTTCCTCCAACATTTGTTCTTAGCTGACCATTTTTAAATGTCTGGGACATTAGAACCAAAAGTGTGAAGAAGATTTCAGTAAATGCTTTTAATTTTATTCTGAGTCATTGGAAAAGTCCTAAAGCTTTATCTTAAATTTCTGACTTTAAAAGACTCATGCTTAAAAAAAAAGAGGATGACTGATATATGTGGTGGGGAAGAAGTTAAATAGAGAAAGTAGAGTTTTGTTGCAAGGCATTTTCAGTCTTCCTGAGACAGGACTGAGAGGTTTAGTCGGCCAGTGACTGTAAGGACAGGGAGAGGAAAAAGATGGGAAATTTTGAGTGAGAACCAGCAGAACTTGCTATGGGCGTGCAATGGACCCTGTAGGTTGGTGACTCCTAAATTTTCTGTTTTTATGTAATTTTATTTTGTTTCATCTTGTGTTTTAATTAGTGATTAGAACTGGATAGATAATAGTCACACTTATTCAATGAAGAAACTTGTAAGAAGACTGGGGGCATTAGCATATCTGACTCTCATTTCTGTGTGCTGGTTATCAGATGTTTCACTCACTTTCAAGTCGTCTTCAAGGTGGAAAATGCTGGGGCTTACAGGAGAGAGCAGAGCTAACGCATACATTGGGACTAATTGGTCAGTGGCATTTAATTTCGTGGGGCTGAGACGGATGGAGACGGTGATCGGAAAGAATGCCTGTTCCATTCAGATGCTGCTGTCATTCGGGTTTGAGCACAGGGGGATCTAGCCGATAAGGAGACCAAGAGGTATCATCCCAGGAAGAGGGAAGAGACCCGGGATAGCAGAGCGAAACAGGAAGTGAGGGAAGAAAGATTGCCAGAATATTTATTGAAGTCACTGTCTTAACTGGACTCACTTTATTCTTTTTGTTTTGTGTTTTTCTACGTTTGGAGTGAGATTTTGTTACGAAGCCCAGTCTAGCCTCAGAAACACAATCCTTGGCCCACAGGCCGACCTGTCAGCCCATACCAGATATGTGCCATGTAGAGCAAAGATAAACAGTTTTAAGACATAAAGAATAACAAATAATTGTTTTAAAGGAAGAAAGTAGGAAGAAAACAAATAATCTGAATAATGATTCAAGGGAATTCAGTTCTCTTAATTATTAAGAAATAACGATGGACTCTAACCCTCCAAACATACAAGCTCTGTATCCAGAACTCAGCTAACAAAGTTACTTTTATGTTACAATGATATGACACCATAGCCAATGCAACTCAAAAAAGGAAATGTTTAAGTTGGGGTTCAAGGCTCCAGAGGGTTGAGAGTCCATGACCCTCATGGCAGAGAGCTTGGCAGCAGGCAAGCAGGGTGCTAGTGCAGAAGCTGATCCACAAGCACGAGGCAGAGCTAACTGGGAATAGTGTGGGCTTTTGAAACCCCAAAGCCACCCCCAGTGACACATCTCCAACAAAGCCACACCTCCTAGTTAAGCCACTGCATCAACCAATGGAAGATGAAAACTATTTGAGAGGAGGAGGCTGTGTTTGATTATGTACAGCTTTCTTTTTGTTCTTCTCCTAATGCCTTCGGCATTATGTTCCAACAGGCTGTTTAATGCGCCATATATTTCTACTCATGCATGTTTCATAACACCATAGATTACTTTTTGTAAAATGTTGGTCCATAGGTGCCTTAGTTAGAGTTTCTATTGCTGCGATGAAACACCATAACCAAAACCAAAAAGTTGAGGAGAAAAGGGTTTATTTGGCTTACACTTCCATATTACAGTTCATCATCAAAGGAATTCAGAACAGGACTTCAAAGAGGGCAAGAAGGAGGCCAGAGCTGATGCAGAGGCTATGGAGCGGTGCTGCTTACTTGTTGGTTCTCACTCACCAGTCCCCTCCCTCAGGGATCACCAAGCCTTTAGCCAGGAGCTCAGCCTCAAGGAGGAAAGTGCAGGCAGGGACCCATCCTGGGTTCGAAGATCTTGAAGGGAGTCTGAGAGCCTATGGGAGACAGACTTCCAGGGAGGCAGTGCCAGTGTATATAGCTCCGTTTATTGAAGCAAGGGAAGTTACATATATAGGGGATGCCTTATGTGGTAATAAGTCATTGGCACCGGAGACCAGCTCCAGCAAGGAGGCCAGGGGATGTAAAAGAGGTGTAAAGTTAGCAGAGAAAACTGGCACAAGTCTTTTCTTCTGGTCAAAGCAAGCACTCTCTCTTTATTCCTTCTGCTCCTTCTTACTTCTCTATTCTCCCTTTTCCTCTTCTCTCTCTCTTCTGTTTTCCCATGTTTTATATATATATATATATATATATATGTATGTATTTTTTTTTTTTACAAAGCCACTCATGGGGAAAGAACGCATTATAATTACATCTTAATCATAAACTTAAACTTTACATAATGATTACAGATTTCACATTTCAGTGATTACAAGTTCCATATTTTTAAAAGACAAGTTATCTTTAAAACTCACACCTGAACATCTAGTTTTCCATTTATAATTTTTCCCGAAGTGCATGTATATCCTAGAAGCAATATTTCTAATTTCACAGACAGCTCCTATTGTAATTGGCTAGTTGTTAGGGAATGAGTACACATCATAGTATACTAACGTACATAATTCTTACTTAGTTAACACAGTGAAACAAGTTTATTATAACTAGAAAACTTTAAGTCAGGGGTCTTTCTGTTTTTCTTAGGTAAAAGGAAAGTCTGCTACACAGTTCTATATCTCCAAGGCATACCCTAAACTCATCAATAAACTTTTGATTATAGAGACCAGGAAAGAATCAATTTTATTTGTGGTTGAGGAAGTTCAAGCCTAATAATGGGCACTGAAACTCATTTGTTTTTTGTTTTGTTTTTTTTTTTTGTTTTGTTTTGTTTTTTTGTTTTTTGTTTTTGATCATTGGTCTGTTTTTCATAGGTGAAACTCATGGGCCCTAGCAATTAAGCTTTCTTTGTTTTAGCTTTCCTAACTCTGACTGAATAAGTCCCTAGCAAAGTATGTTTTCTTCTTAAGTTACTGATTCTAAGGTAGCAGGCAAAACTCCTAATTTAACCCTATAACATAACACTGTATGTGAAAAATACCTACTTTTTTTAACTATACATGTTTTTTAATTGTTCTTTCTAGAGTTTCAATAGAGTCACCAATTCAACTGAGTGGCACTGCCTTGCCGAAGTGGCATTGTTCCAGGGAAAATCATCACCATTGTTATGTGTGCCGGTAACACTGTCCAGTGAGGGGTCAGAGACAAGGAGATCATGGTAGCAATAAGCGTGATAAGGCCCAGCATTAACAAAGAACATTCAGGAGACAATCCCCTGGGCGGCCAAGGTAAAAATCTACTGTCACCCTGCTAAACAATAGGCTGACTCCTGATGCTCCAATGCTGGCTGCTGGTCCCCTGCGCTGCTCCTAGCACATTGGCTAGGGCAGTGTCTCTAGGAGAGCTCTATTTGCATGTAGGGGGCTCACAACCAGATATGGGTGGTTGAGTGTTACTGGCCAGGGCCAAAAGTTTTGGGGAAGCCTCTTTTTCATAAACAGATGTCTCACAGGGGTCAGGGGAAAAGACCATGTTAGGTCATATAGGGAGAAAGGAATTCCAGCCCAGGGTCCTCCACCTGCAGTGATCAGGTAAACATTAGCCAGGCCACATACCTTGGAGAGGCAGGATCTTATCAGTGACTAGTGACCTAAGGCATGTCAGCATCTGAGGGAGCTTTGCTAGTTTTAAGAAAAAGGGGAGCAGCTGAACAACTTCTGCTCTCAGAGTGAAAAAATCTAGGGTTCAGAGCAAGCTTCAACCCCCTTTTAGCTCTAGGTTAGCCTCACATTTACTTACTGGCTGGCTTACCACAGGTTGGTCAGCCTGCTCTCTTATAGAAGCCAGGACCACTAGCGCAGTGATGTCATCACTGACATTGGGTCGGGCCCTCTGACATCAATCAGTAATTAAGAAAATGCCATATAGGCTTGATTATAGCCCGATCTTATAGAGGCATTTTCCCAACTGAGGTTCCCTCTTCTCAGATGATTTAGCTGTGTCAAGTTGATGTAAAACTATTCAGTATAATAGGGTTAGAGAAATCTTCTCAAATAGGCATTTTCCTTAGACAATGTTTTCAGAATCATCATTTGTATTATCTTGGGTATCATATCAGAAAAGCTTTTAAGTACTAAGAAACTGTTTAAAGTTCTGGGGAACATGCCACCAGGTACCAGGACAATGTAGTAAATTGTAGAATAGACCTGTGTGAAAGCTAAGAAGGGTCTATATTCCAGGTGTCTATATGAAGGGATAGCATTTAGAGGCCTGTGTGGTTTGGATGAATTTTGAAAAGAATGCTAGGAATGTTAGTACATACCTTTAATACCAGAATTCAGAGAACAGTAGTAGCACCCACATTTGAATCTCAGTATTCAGAAGGCAGTTGTTGTCCACTGATCCCTTTAATCCCTAAAACAGAAACTGGGTGTGGAAGCAGACACAGAAGGTAGAACTCAGAGGGAGTCAATGTCACATAAGAAGTGACATCTTAGATGAGTCAGTGAAGGACAGACAAAGAGACAAATCAGAGGAAGAGGTAGCAGAGTGAGTCAGAGTAAAGACACTCTCATCTCCTAGGCCATCAGCTCAGAGCTGAGTCAGTTGGAGCAATCAGTTTTTCAGGCAGTTTGAGACAGGCATTCAGAAGCAGGAGACAGGGGCCAAGATCCAGAAACAATGAAGTGGTCTGACTGAGAATAAAGCAGAGAGCCTGACTGAGGCAGTATAGAAAAGTGAGTTACAGAAGCAGACAGGCTGGGAGAAAGACACAGAGATACAGAAACAGCTCAGTAGAAGAAGTCGGTATCAAAAGGGAAGAATGAGTCAGTTTGAAACTGAGTAGAGCGGTTCAGCCTTAGGCAGTCAGAGAATAAGCCAGAATAAGCTGGAGTCAGAAGAGTTCAGTCAGAAACAGCTGGCTCAGCAGATCTTTTTGAACCAGCAGCTTGGAGGAGTGTTTGGGACACAACAAAAAGTGAGTTGAGTTGAACCAGAAGAGTGAGAAGGAGCTACTCAGAATGGCTCAGTCAGTAGTAAGGCTCAAAGATAGATTAGATTGTAAAAAGGTTTGAATATTCTAGATTGTATGAAGGCTGAAGTCCTCCAGTTCTAGGCTTAAGAGTAGATTTCTAGAGGCCAAAGCACCCCGGGCCTTCAGGGTTCCAGCACTAAGGACCAGTGATTGAATTAGGCTAAAGAATAAACAACCTTTTAACCTGAATCTACATCTAGAGTAAATAACTGTAGAAATAACAGTTTCTGGTTATTTTGCTTATGCTTATAAAGCTTAGATGTCAACTATGTTATGGGAGTAATTTTAAAATAGGATTTCTGTGATTTGTTTTAAAAGCTTTCAGAGAGAAGCTGGGGCTGGAGAGATGGCTTGGCAGTAAAAAGCACTGACTGCACTTGCAAAGGACCTGGATTTGGTTCCCAGCACCCACATGATGGCTCACAACCATCTGTAGCTCTATTTCCAGAGAATCCAGCACCCCCTTCTGACCTCCACAGGCACTGCATACATGTGGTACACATACATGCAGGCAAACACTCATACATAGAAAAACAAAACTCTGGGAAACAATAATAATTCAGAGATGGTGATGTGAAAGTCAGTGTATGCAAGATTAAACACTGGGGCTGGTAAGATGGCTCAGCAAGTAAAGGTTCTGGCCGTGCGGCTCTAATGACCCAAGTTTAATCCGTGGGATGCAGGAGGTAGAAGACTAGAACAGAGTCTTTAAGGTTGTCCTCTGACTCCACATGAGTGTCATGGCACAAGCATGCAAGCGCACATTCATTTTAAGTTAATTAAAGAGATTAAGCATTAGTTAGTTATATTTCTGTGGATCAATTCTATCTTTCCTATTATATAAGTTCATCTTTAAAGTTTTTTATAGTTTCCAAAGTTCA
This sequence comes from Cricetomys ansorgei, assembly GCA_026225945.1. NCBI lineage: Eukaryota > Metazoa > Chordata > Mammalia > Rodentia > Nesomyidae > Cricetomys > Cricetomys ansorgei. The sequence continues at coordinate 57,289 of JAMJFZ010003957.1, forward strand.
TATATCTTCTAAAACAGAGTAAATAATCTTTATAGTTTTCCTTCCTTGGGCCTGAGATGATTAATTAAGAACCATATATTACATTTCATTTGATAGGCTAGATCACTAAAAATTGAGAGTAATCATATAGCTCTCATGAACTTAACATTTTGATTTCCTATATTTTCCCTCAAGTAGAATTTTTTTTTCACAAATACCATTTAAACAAACTTTCTTTTTACCTTTATTAAGAGCTCAAAGTATGAAAATACATTATGTTATTCCATCTGTAGTTTGCTAATATGTCTCAGTATAGGTTTCTATTTTTCCTATGACTATCTTTTAATTCCAAACTCCACATAATCATATATTTACATTTGAAAAATATGGTCAATATTTATAAGGACTTTGTTGAATTACTGTATATTTTCAATAATCCAGGCGTCTTTCTTTTCTCAATTCAAATAATTCCAATATGGTTTTCATGCTCACCCCATATAAACTCAAGGCCCTTTCAAATATCATGTTAGTTCATTTAATCTTAAACATTCAGGGTCAAACCTGAAATGAGGCAGTCCACATCCCATCCCCTAAGTAGCAATGCATGTTCATTTTCTTATTAAAGACATTTTTCTCACTATGCTTCCCTTATTGATTTTTATGTCCTCTAACCTTAATATGGAGCAGATAACTAGTTAATGTCTCCAGTAAGATAAGGTGGGACACAGGTGGGTTATTTGAGCTTTGGGATGTTCCCACAGGCATTGTAAATAATTCATAAATGTTTATCCCTTTTAAAATTTAATTGAAGGATATATATCAAAATTAAAGTTACTCTGTGTATAAACATCATATATATATATTTCTTTAGTCTCCTCTAAACTAGGAGAATTGTCTAGCCATTTCCTTTCTTACCCTACACAATATTAACACTTTCAGCAACCTGATTGGTGGTCTTCACAAGATTTTCCTTTCTTTATCTCAGATGTGTTTTTCTGCTCAAGTTGAGAGTCACACTGGATATTTCCAGCAGAGTTTCCATACAGGTTCTGCAGTGTTCTGGTGGTTATGTGTCTTTCTGGACCTATGTTAGTGATACTGAAGATTCCTCAGTTGCAACAGCAACTTAACTTGTTATAATTAATAATCAGCCTGTGGGTTAATGTTCTGTTCTCTGACACACTTTGACCCAATGGTTTAATGACTTCTTGGTGTTCACAGTGTTGGGCACTGAACTTGATAATTAGACAAATATTCTCCCATTGAACTATTCCCAGTCTTTGTGGAGAGTTAAACCCCTAAAATTGGTGTTAGGTTGATTGTGGTTTCCCACCTAAGTTAGAATTTCTATGCTTGTTTAATTGACATTCTTCCCTTGAAAAGAACATTCAAATCTACATTTCTTTGGTTTAATTTTATTATTGTGGTTTTATTATAGATTAATGGATTCCTTCTGATCTTCAATGTGTTATGGTTGATTTTCACCATTCTAGCATTCTCCAGCCATCCCCTATTGTTGTTTAAATAATCTGTGGTGGCTTCTCAGTCCCTTGAGGTAGCTCCACCATTGGTGGGCTCCCAGGCAGGAAGCTCCATGGGAGCATGGGTCTACCATGGACCCATCAGTCTTTGACTGGAGATTTCTGAGCTGAGGAGAATGTACTGGATTCTTGGGAGTCAGCTGCAGAGGACTTGAACTCGACTTTATTGGGGGTTGGTTACATATATAGCCAGAGAAGTGGTTCCTGTATCCCAGGAATGTCATTGGAAGTTCCTTGGTTAGGACAGGCAGTGCCATCTGCATATTAGGGTTGACCTTGGGCCTAGGTGTTTTCTGGGGATCAAAGAGAGAGACCCTATATGGTCATATTGGAAGGGTTTAGTTGCAACTCCAGATAAACAATTCTGTCTGTTCCTATACCTTTGGAGGGGGCAGTGCCTTGCTGTGAGCAAGTAGCATGGCTTGTGGCATGTCAGAGCTATGGAGGGGAGGGGTCAAACTCCTGCTGCTCTTAGAATGAGAGTTCCAAGGGTTTAAACTCCCTTGGCCCATTTTATCTGTGAGACAGTCCCACACCCTAACCCTTAGAGCTGGAGTCTTCTTAACACCTATGCATTACTTCTTGAGCACTTCTCTAGTGTCTGCAATAAGATGCAGTTTCTTTGTGCTTACTCTGTCACAGTCCTGAAATCCACACCTTTCTCTAAGGAGACGTAGATTCTCTTTGGGGAGGAATTACCTTTGTCTGGCCAGAATATATCACATCCATTTGTGAAATTATTGGAGAATAAATTAATAAGAATTGATACTTTGTTACTGTGCTTGAGTATTGCTGAGCAAGCTGTCATTACTTCAATCAAAAACTTAGATCTAATGCTGTTTTCACATGTAAGATTATGTCCAAGCTCACCAAATTGTAGACATTAAGTACATACTAGCTTTATTTATCAATTAAAACTCAAAAAAGCTTGAAGAAAGAAGGGGAAATAAGAAAAAAGGGAGGGAGGGAGGGAATACCACCCACTATACTGTCCTATCAGGAGTCTTTGGATAGTGTTATATCACTCTGTGAGAATTTCCTATGGGTCTTGTATAAACCAAGGAAAACTAAAAAGTCTTTCAGCTATATTTGGCTTATATACACGAAGTCCCTAGCATATGATAATTCTATATACATATTAACTCCATGTTGTACTTCTTTTTTTCAAAATGAAGAACTTAAAATACACTATCACTTGCTGTAAAAATCCAGACAATTCATCTTTAAGGGTTAATATATCAAAGGGCAAACTTTGGAAGATGGTGGAAGACCTCTGAAGCAGAATAGCAGTTAACTAGTCACCCACACAGGATAGAAACTCCCTCTAGAGAAGATTTTGAAGAAGGGACAGTTAAACAGCAGAGTGGAGGATGGTGACTTTTGACAGTGGAAAGTATTATTGAGAGTAGCAGAAGCTAAATGTAGTGACGGGCAGACTGCTCAGTTTGGAGATGGCGTGGTGTTCTGACTTGATAGTGAAATTGACCTTTACCACAGATTACCACCGTGTACAAATGGGTTCTTTTCAGAATTAAGAGGAACCTTACACAATTTAAAAAGTGACAGGTATTTTAGGGTTTTAAAAAAGGTTTTATTATTAAATTATGGTTGGACTAAGAGGCCATGTTAATAACTGTGTCACAACTATGTAGTAGGAGAACAGCCCCCAGGGCTGTCCAGTGAGCAGGGACATGAAGAAAAACGTGGATTGGCCTCCACGCTTGCCTTCCATAGCTGCATATTAAGCTTTAAATTATTGCTAGTTTAGCCATGAACTTTCTTAAACAGCATGCCTGCAAAAGAGCCACTGGTTCTGTTGTTTGTATGGATCCTAAGATCTCAGGGTGACATCTGGTGGTCACAGACACAGCCTCATGTAAGATGGCATGAATTTCTGCCAGTGGTGAACTAATTGAAAATTCATAGAAGAATTTGTGTCTTTACTGGGTTGTAGATGGTATTTAACCCCCAATATCAGCTATGAAGGTGGGTTCTCAGAGTGAGGAATCAGATCTTAAATAGTGCCAAGTGCTCGTTCTAAAGAAAAGGTATGAGTGAAGATGTCTGCTCCACCATGCCGACTCCACAGATGCTGTTGTCTTGATTGTAATAGATAGGAAATAAATGTTCATGGAATATTCGTTTACTACCTAAATATAAAGAAGATACTGAAATGAACAAAAACAAACTCATTCTCTCGGTTCATAAAACTGCTCACAGCTGAGTGTGACTGGACTGTGCAGGTGAGAATGTGGAGAGAAAAGTCTGTGTTGTGACTGAGGTCAGGTGATGAGAGAACCTTCCAGACTGACATCAGAGCTCAGAAACTTTTGTGAAGAGGGTGGAGCCTCCCCAGGACCTTAAGCAGAAGAGTCACACAACCCACCTGGTGCCACAGAAACTTAAGCAACTGAAAGAGGAGGGGAGGGGTTGGAGGGACAATGAGTCTAAATATAGTACTTATATGTGAAATTCTTGAAGAAGGAAGACTAGGAGGAGGAGAAAAAGAGAGAGGAGAAGGAGGAGGAGAAAAAGGAGAGGAGAAGGAGGAGGAGGAGGGGGAGGAGGAGGAACAATAAAACAACAACAGCTGGATTGCATGGGAAAGCTCATCTCAAAGGAAAAGACAGAAAATCGTAGAAAAGAAAATGATCTCAAAAAAAAAGGAAGAGAAAAAAATCAAAGGTTTAGATGTCAGGCAGCCGAGAGGAAAAAAAAAAAAAAATTTCAATAGGAACACCTCACAGGATCGATTTTCTTGATTCCTTTACAAATATCTTTCACTTCCTACAAAGAACAGTTTGAAACCATCATGGGGAAAAAGTATAAAATACAAACTTAACAATGAAGTTTCCTTCTCTGGGCTTTGTAACAAGTATGCCTAGTTTGCTTCCCCCTCAAGTGGAATGCTGAGGAACTGCATAGATGAGGAGAACGGGTTTTTTTATTTGTGTGTTTGTTTTTTTTCCCTTGTTCTCTTTTTTACTGGTAAAATACAATACTGCTTGAAAGAACAAACTGAAACTAGTTAGAGACAGGATCAGCCAAGGTCACACATTCACTGAGGGGCAGAGCCAGCTCATAACTGGTACCCTTCAGTGTTCAATAATATAGGAATCCTCTCAGGAGACTGTAAGGAGGGGTGCTTGTTGTGCCCAGTTTTTGAAATCTCCCTACTCTCTGAGTACCACCAGGAGACCACAAGTTCTGATGCAAAAGCAAGGAGTCTTTATTTTGCAGAGCAAACCAGCATGTTGGGGTCGGGTAAAATGGCCGACCCTGAACAAAGGCTTGCTGGCCTTTTTATAGACAGTAAGAGGGGTTTCAACATAGGTGAGGTAGCCTGGTTTTTAATTGGGGAACAGAAATGCAGTTTACAAATGTTTAGTTTTGATTGGCTCGTGCTCAAGGGGCTAACTGTCCACATTCTTAAGCTATATCTGGTTAGCCATCCAAGTCAAGACATTTGGTTTATGGCCCCTAGGCTATCTGCAGTTTTTCCCAAGGACCAGGGTGAGGGTGGGACCCTTTCCAGTCCTAAGGGCCCCTGGCTGTTCCATGGTGGAAGCCTTTTCCCTCAGAAAGAATCGTCCAGGTCTAATAGTGCTAAGACGTAACTTAAAGATCTTCAGAACCCCGTGCCAACCCCGTTTTCTTTGTTTTTTAAGGAACGAAAGGTGTGATTGGTTCATCAGTTAGATCCAGTGTTTTAATTTTAGTTAATTTTGAAGAAAAAGCAGTTTAGAGGTTCGAATACAAACTTTGGGACCAAACCTCCCGGGTTTGAGTCCTAAGCAAGATTGTTATTCAGAATTCAGTTTATATGTTGACAAGCAGGAATGATCAGAATCGTTCCCATAAAAGTTGTAAAGAATAAATAGATTAGTGTTGAAAAGATGTTTTTTACATAGTTGAGAAATAATTAAATGTATATAGAATTAAAATGAATGGGGGTAGGGGACACGTCCTGTCTGAGTCATGGTCACACTTTTCTGGCAATGGTGGGTAGCTTGGGTAAATGAGGCTACCCCCAAATTCAAATTTTAAAGTGTTTAAGGAAACTTATTGGAACTCAGGGAAGAGTAGAAGCTGGATGACGTCTACTCTGGGAAACGGGAATTGCACTCACTTGAGATTTAGGGATTGCTATCTCCTGGCCTGGAGACAGTCACTCATCTGCATAGCAGATAATGACAGTGGCCCCTCGGGCTCTGAAGCAGGAAGTATCAGGTTTCAACATTCTCAAAGCAGCAGGATACTTTAGAAGGGAAGGAGTCACACTGGTGGTAGCTCCCCAAGTATGAGACAAATATTTAGGCAGAATGTTGGCTGACCATTGACTCAATCCCACGGAAGCTTGGGTTGTAAACTGTACATCTGAAGAAATCTGTCAGCTATTGACTGCAGGGACACAGACTGCAGTTTGAGCTTCGCCAGGTTAACTCTTGACTGCAGTAAAAGTCACTCTCCACATGTCTAATATGTATCATTCTGAATGTCCGGGAAGCGATCACAACTCAGGAGTCATGCAAGAAGCACAAGTGTGTGGCCTGTCTCAAGAAAGAAAAAGCACCTACATATGACCAAGTGGGGCTCTCCTCACGACCTCAGTGGCTGCTGAGATCACTGTTCTCACCACAAATTAGACAGTAGAAGCAACATTCTGTCATTCTTCTAAAAGTAAGAAACTTGTAATCAGTTTCACCAGGGGGAAAAAAATGTGTTGAGCAAACTTGGCTGCACCCCAGCGTCCAGGCCGGATAGCAATCTTCCACCTGCCCCTGCCTCATTCAGGCTTCTGTCCCATCATCGTCCCCTCTCTGTCCCACTCAGACCTGCCCCTGCCTCCTTCCCATGATGCTGCGGATGGTTACCTGGCAAGTGCTCTCCCCGCTGTGCATTTCCCTGGGCCCTCAACTTGACTTCTTTTACTTAGAAATACCCACTCGTGTTCTTTCATTTTCTTCTTGTGACCTGACAGTTACTTCATCGTATCAATGGATGATATTCTATTGTCCTCCTTAATCACTGTGTGTAGTAATCTCTCACTTACAGAGGGGTATCTTGGTTTGGTCAGTTTGGGGTGGTTGTGGTAAAGTATCTTTTTTTGTTGTTGTTTTGTTTTGTTTTAATCCAGTTTAAATGAGTGGAGTTAGAGCCTATGAGCCACCTACCCAATGCCATACTGTGATCTGTTACAGATCCACAGGTTCTCTTAACTACTGTGCCATCTCTCCAATTCCAGGAGTTTCATTTTTAATCAAGCGCCATTTATTAAACATTTTCATGGACAATGTTCTATTGAAAAATCATTAGTAAGTCCAAAATGATTTTTCTCCAATGTCACCTTGTAAAACAGTTTTTAATTTTGTGTGTTATCATTAGTTGTATGGCTCATTCTTGTTACTCTTGCAGAAGATACAAAACTGGGTCCAGACATTTTATTCCCCAAATATCCTCCTGTACTGGGCTCCCTTGTTGAGGACTCTGCCCTTGATTGCTAGGGCCCTCTTTGATCCTGTCAAAGATGAGTTGACCATATTTAGTGAGGCTCTGCTTCTGGGCTCTCTGTTTTGTTTCATCCATCTGTTCGCCCTGCTCACTAGCAATCCACACCGTCTTAGTCATTGTTAAATCTTGAGTTATATCGTCAGTTTGCTATTATGTTCTCACACAGTACTGAGTGAACTCTTCAGGATCTTTAAGGTTAGTTTATTGGTACTTAAAAAATAAGTTGCTAGTAGCTTACTTGGAAGGGCTCTGAATCTGTACACCACATTTCAAAGAACTGACAATATTGATTCTCCCTGTTCATGAATGAGGAATATCTATTTATTCATATCTATTTTTATTTATTCCACAAAAGGTTTTGTTTTCTTCATGTTTGTTTTGTATCTATTTTTGTTAGATGAAAATCTAAGTGCTTTAATATTTTTACGTTAATAGAAATAGCATTATGCAATTAATCTTAAATTTCTGTGTTTTGTTTCTCATATGTAGAAAAGCAATACTTTTTTTTTTTATTACTCTTACATCCTGTGACCTTGATTTCATCATTTGGTAGTTTTGTTTTTTTCTTCCATCAATTCATTAAGATTTTAAAAGACAAACCGTCATTTCAGATGAGCACTGACACAGCTGGATTTGTCTCTATCTAACGTCTGTACCGTTGACTGAATTTTCTTATGTGATTGCTCTATCTGTGACTTCTGGTACAGTATCGAATACAAATGGTTAAGAGAGCATAAAAGCACTTTCATCCCACTTTTAGTAGAAAACATTCAATTTTTCACACCATAAATATATGAGTTGTAGGTTTATAAAGTGTTCTATTCCATGTTCAGAAACCAGTCTGAACCACCTATGAATAGTTCATGCTGTGAATGAGAACTGGACTTAGCCAGATGCTTCAGCATCTTTGACAGAATCACTTCATTTTCCTTTATTTTTCCAAATATTAATAATATTTCCAAATATTATTATTCCAAAATCACTATATTTTCCTAGACTGATGAAACAGTCACACAGTGATTGACATTCAGTTGCTTTCTCAGACTCACATCCCTGAAATACCTTCTGCCTGGCTAGAGCGATCCTTTTTGTATGTTAGTGGATCCAATTTGCTGTTATTTGTTAGGGTTTTTTTGCAGGTACAACTGTGAGATCAGCTGTAGGCGATCTGTCTTTTTCTTGTTTCAGTGTTAATATAATAAAAGATTATGAGAATTAGCTAGGAACTGCTGCTTGTGTTTTAAACTTCTTAGGCTGGACAGTGTCATCATTTCTTCTTAAATACTTTGTTGAATTCATTTTTAAACCAATGGAACTGTGCACTATTATGATGGTTATTAAGTCTTATTTCTTCAATAAACAACACCCTAGTCATGGTGTCTATTTCTACTTCTTTGAATTTTTACAACTTAGAACTTTTACATAATTGTTTTCTTCTAACTTATCAAAACTATGGACACATAATTGATTATAAGTCATTTGTTATCCATTTAATATCCATGATAAAAACAATAATAATTCTCTTTCATTTATTATATTAATAATTTGTCTTCACTCCTTCTTATTGGTTAATCTGACTAGAGTTTTATTATTCTTCTTTAATCTCTTCAAAGAACTAGTTTTTGTTATTGTTTGTTTTTGTCAACTAAGGTTGCGTATTTGATTTCTGATTTCTGCTCTAATATTTTAATATTTTCTTTAGTGTGCTTTATCTCTCATCATATACTTCCAAATGGAAGTTTAAATTAGATTTAGCTTATTTTCTAATACATTGCTATTTTATAGGAGTGAAGTGTACTTCTGCTAACAAACACATAATATGTAGTTCTTAATTCTTTGATTTTTTTATGTGCTTCTAAGAGAAGGAGGCTGGTTTGCTGTGACCAGTCTGAACTACTACTGTTTTTAAATCTCTCTATCAGAAACTCATTTAATGGTTTTAATAGCTATGGATAACTGTAGTCCCAGCGCATAGCTCCTCAGAAGGTAGATGGTAGAATGCTAGCTTTTGTGTTTGCTGCTATATATATTTACTAAAACTCTTTTTCAATGTCTTCCAATTTTGCAACCTAGTAGCCCACAATGCTATTTGTACAAGCGTGTATTACCTAATTTACTAGTGTCTGAATCAATGATGACTCTCCAGCACCTCCCACAGGTGACCAATGAGAAATTTTGCAGATAAGTACCATTAAGAAATGATGTTTTAGCATATCGCAGGTGTCTTAGCCCCTTATCATTGTTTTCCTCTTTGCTTGCTAACATTATTTCATCTTTGGCCCATGCAGATCATTTTCCTTCAAATGAGTGATCGTGTCCTTCTGACATTAACCCAGCTGTCTCTAATGGCCTGTTCACCTTTCAATATAGCAGGGTATGCCTGCATATTTCATGGATTTCCTCGTTCATAATTAGAATCAGCAATTTTTCCAAGAATACCTATACTCTCAAGATTTTGCCTTCTTAACCCAGACCACATATGCAAGAGAATTTGAAATATTAGCAACAACAGACATAGAAACAATCGTCAATAGACATTAGCAACAACAGACATAGAAACAATCGACCATAGGCATTAACAACACTAGAAATATTAGCAACAATAGCAACAACAGAATGCTTGATTCCATCCTGTTTGCTGTGTGTCTTTAACCATGTATAGGCTGATTACCATGGCAACATGGGTCATTATTAAAGGAAGTTCTTTGAAACACAGTTCATGTCTTAGTCACAAATTGTCATTGTTTGAAAATGAAATGTACCCCAACGGCTCCTGTGTTTGGAAAGTTGGTGCCCAGCTGATGCCGTTACTTAGGAAGGTTGTAGAACCTTTAGGAGGGAGAGCCTTGCTGAAGAAAGCAGGTCACTGGGGAGGGAGGCGGGGATTGAGGATTTTTAGCACAGCCCCACTTCCTGTTCATGGTCTACTTCCTGACTGCAGATGTCATGTGACTAGCTACCTCATATCCCTACTGTAATTTCTTCCCCACCTTCTGCCCTGTCAGCCTTGTCTTGGAATGATCCCATGGAAATATAAGCCAGAATAAACCTTTCTGCCCTGAAATTGTTTTTTTATCAGGTATTTGGTTATAGCCATAAGAAAAGGAACTAACACAATGATCTGCTGGTTATAAGACTCCACAGTATCAAAATAGTATTTATCTCTGAAAACTTCTTTCATTAAATCTTATAATTTATTATTTATTTTTTATATTTTGTATATATTTTTTACACTTATATATTTTGTGTATATTTTGTATTTTATAACTCTGGGGGTCATTTGTATGTGTGATATTGTTTATTCCTCTAAACTTTCTTTTCAAACCTATCTTTCCAAAATAGCATGCCCCTTTTAGATTTTCATCCCATTTCAACTCCATGCAACTATCCAATATTTACCCTGATGAAATTCTCAGTGCTAGGTAACCTTTAACATTTAGTAATGTCTTTACTTCCATTGTTGTAAACTGTCCATAAGGAACAGGTGGCCTATTCAGGCGTACACACAGCAATGACTTGTCCTCACCCGCTACCCGTCACTCCTGCCCAACCCTTGAACCCTACTCCTCAACAATTCCTGTCAAAGCATCACTTACGTCCTAAAAAGGGTCTGTTCTTATTCAGTACCTCTCATGTGGGACCCTGTCTCAAACAACATGCTGCTTTATCTAAACACCAGAATGTTTTACCAGTTTTCCACGTGTTGAGAATGATAAGGCTTTTCAGAGTTGATAGGTGCTAATTAGTGGGCTGGGTGGGAAGAAGGGTTTGTTATGACGTGGAGAAGGAAGAGAGAATCTCAGTGAATCCCGCTGGGAGTCAGAGCAGAACTTCCGGCATTGGTTGAGATGTGATAAGGGTTAACAGCCTAGTCAGGCTCATAGTTTGCAGCTAAGTGTTAGGTGTTAAAGACCTCATCTCCAGAAACCACTAATTTATTCCAATATCCAGTCACCTGTGTGTTCCTTAAGCTTGTTGTGGGGTCCTTTTGATCCAATTATGCTGACATACAACTTCTTGAAAAAAAAGAACATTTTATTGAGTTCTAGCATAAAAAGAGAAAGAGAAAAAGAAAGAAAGCCGAACCAGCCAGGGACGTAGTCTAAAATGTAAATTCAGAGCTATGAATCCAACTCAAAATTTTACAAACTATTTAAGCTTGAAAACCACAGACATTTTGTGTCAACATATACAAAAGTTTAGTCATAATTTTCAACCAATCAGAAACTCACCAACAATCATGGTCAAAATCACCAGAACCCAGAAATGACACATCTCAGTTCCCAAAACAAGTACCCAACAATCATTTTGTTTTGGCTTTACTGGTGGGCTCTGAAGGCCAGGGGCTCTTCTCATTTTTCCTGGGAACCTGAACTTTGTCTCTGCTTTAAAATGGATTTTTTCAGTTTAAGATGGCATTGGTTCTGCCATTTCATACAATTTCAAGATCATTCATTACTTAGTTATCTCTCCCAAGAAAAGCTTAAACTCCTGGTCTGTCTCATAAGGTCTTCCTATCCAGGCTTCCCCTTGGCTCTCTGTATTCTGTCAAACTATACCATGGGCTTTTCAGTAAATGAAGCGCATTTTCTTTTAACACCCAAACTTGGCAGATTCTCTTCTCTCCCTATCTGAGAAAAGTGAATGTCCCATTCATGTGACACCAACCCCTTCTGATGGCCCTGTGTCACCTTATCCCCTCAATTCTGACCTGAAATGTCCTGCCCCCAGGTCTTCTGATGGGCCATTTTGCAGTTTGGCCACCCTCCATCGCCACCACTGCTGTTGGACTTGTGTTTCCTGTCCTGTATTCAAGATTTCGCAGGGAGGGACCATGATTTGTTTCTCAACACTGAATCTGCTGTAATGTCGAGAATGTAACACAACACCCACCACATAGTGCACTTATAGTAAGTGTTATATGCTGAGAACTGCCTGTGCATTCCTTGTGTGTGTGAAACAGTGTGTTAAAAAAAGAGAGAGAGACAATTTGGACCCAGGATTGTATTTCTAAAATAATCAAGAGAGAGCTAGATTGAGAAAAATGTGAGAAAAACCCATATTGTTTTCCATTTTTCTTTTTCCTTCCTTCCTTCCTTCCTTCCTTCCTTCCTTCCTTCCTTCCTTCCTTCCTTCCTTCCCTTCCTTCCTTCCTCCTTTCCTCTCTTTCCTCCCTTCCGCTCTCCTCTTCGCTCTCTCTCTCTCTCTCTCTCTCTCGTGGCTTTACAAATACCACAGAAACCCATTTCCGTGGAAGGATTTGAAATGTGAAAAATGGCAATTGATGAGAATGAGAATTTCCAACCCGAAGAGAGGAATGGCCCCAACTGAGAAGCAAACCTTGGATCTGAGCCTCAGGATCCGTTTCCAGCTCCAGAACCAGCTGGAGAATGGGTTCCTCTAGTGTTCTCTTCCCCTCAAAGAAGGCATGATGAACACATGTCGGGTCATGGGCCCCCTGCACCAAATGCCTGCAGCAACTTCAGGTCTCGTGACAACCCAAAATGCTGCTGAGAGGTGCCTATGAATATGCACCTTTCTGGGTAGCTATTGGGAGTGATGGTTGTCTGAGGAGGGGTCACATTTTTTTCAGTGCTGTAGCCACCAGTGAATGCCCATGCTCAGCAAACAGCCCAGACTCACACTCATGCAAGCAACATTAACTAAGTCAGTGGGTCAAAAAAGTCACAAAGGGAAGAGGGAGATGAGCTGGAACAAAGAAAGGTTCAGAAGGAAAGAAAAAGCTTAAGGGTGGGTAATGTAGGGTAAATATAATTACATACATATGCATACCTATATGAAACTATGAATAATAAAGTTAAGAAAACCAACCCCTGGTTAACAAATCCTGAAAAACATGTCCCTGCCCCTGGGGGTGGCATCTACCTCCCCTAGTGAGGAACTGCTGACTGGTGTCTGCCCAGTCTGTAGTTACCCTGTCAATCTGCAGAAGAAACTGGCTTCTTAATGCACACAGTATTTAAAACTACCATGCTATTTGCTCCTACAAGGAGAAGCTAGAAGGAAGAGACAGTCATTCCCTCCTAAATGAAGATCCCTCTCATGATGACCTTTTACTGCGTGTGAAGTTTTACCACTGTTCTCTTTTGAGGGAAAGGATGAGGATGGAACCTAAATTTTAGAAGATTCCAAGCAACTACTAAACAATACCTACAGACCTTCATCTCATTTTTTTTTTTTTTTTTTTTGGTTTTTTGAGACAGGGTTTCTCTGTTGTAACTCTGGCTTTCCTGGAACTCACTCTGTAGACCAGGCTGGCGTTGAACTCACAGAGAATCAGCATGACTCTGTCTTCCAAGTGCTGAGATTAAAGGTGTGTGCCACCACTGCCCAGCAAAGTCAATTCTTAGTCTCAGTTTAGAAATGGACATTTTCGTGCTCCTGCACCAAATTTCCAACACCCTCAAGTTACTGTCAGAAATTGGTATGGATAGAGAAGAATTAAGGGAAAAAAAAAGTACCTTAAACTAGGGTTTGGTAATTAGACTATTTTCCTTGAAATAAAAGACGATAAACAGTGTTCAGATTGTGCACCAGCTGAAAATATTTCACTATTCTTTCTTTCAAATGGCAGGGTCCTGTCCTGAAGCCAGATAGTGAAGAATACATAATGAAAGATAAAAGGAGAGAGGTGGGAAGGATCAGGAGTGCATAAAACGAGGTTGACCAAGGAGAAGTTCTGACGCCGCACACTCTTGGCATGAAAGGAAGCAGATATCTTAGCATGCACGGCGGTCCTGGTTCTTAGCGAGTGTGCATTCAGGTTTGTCAGTACCTAAAATGTAACAGGCAGACCCTAAGTATTTATGATGAGCAAATAATGAGACCATAAATGTGTCTTGGTTATTGTATTGGGTATGCACAGCCCACAGGGGTAAGCTGTCAGAATCATTGGCTTCCCACATAGGCTAAGGAGCAGAAAGGTGGTTCTATTGAAATGGGATTCAGGAAGGGCAGAGGTGGGAGGAGATGCTCTTGGGGAAATAAGGACTTGAAGAGGAAACCAGCATTAAAAAGCAGCCAAAGCATCTTGGCAGCAAGGTCTCACCCGCACCACCAACCATTTGACAAGGTTTATCAGCAACCCATATTTATGGGGAGGGAGCTCTGCCACTCTGGTTATCATGGAGATTTTGGTGGCTGTCATTGTTGCCTCAGTTTCCCTACATAGACCATAGCGATAGGTCTTAACAGATGTGGAAGCCGACAGATCAACATACCAAGTATAACCTTGGAACTGGGCAAACGCAGCTGGGATCCAAGAAGAGTGTATATCACTGAATCCTGTCCCTCACCTGACATCCATGTCCTGTCCTGTTTCACAAGCAGACCTTCCACGGCTAATCAGAGGAAGTCAGTAAAGCGCTCCCGTAGAGCCTTCGCTCTACTAAAGAGTGAAGCAACTCACTTTGTCTCTGTGCTTGGGTTTTACTTTGGTGAAAAATTAATATTTACAACAGTTTCAGAAAGCTAAAACTTAGCACATGTTTCACATACATTACTGTGCTTGGAATATATATATATATATATATATATATATATATTATATCACCAGCATCCTTTCTGATTCTTATTATTTTTTTTTTTTTTTAGTATATTAATCAGAGGTGTGGTATGCCATGCTATTCTAGATGCATAACTCTGTAGCTTTGGGCCAATTTCTTAACCTCAAGCCCCCGTTCCTTACTTTTAAATCAGGTTCCAAGGACTATTTACAGAGCTTGGTACATTTCAGGCCCTCCTCCAAACACCCTGCCTTGCCTTGGTTAATCCTTGAAACCTTTCCAAGAGTCACGTACCTTATCCTGGCAATTTCATAAAACAAGACACTAGCATCCTAGACAGTTTAAAAGCCTTGCCCCAAATTGCAGAACTTTTAAGTGGAGAAGGGGGATTCTGATCCAGGCCAGGCATTGATGGAAAGGATTAAAGCTTTGGATTCAAGTAGACAAGGATATCACGGCTTCATAATTATTTATTTGGGATGAGTTACTTGTCTCTTCACTCTCCCAATTTTCTCACCTTTAAAATATGAGGATAAAGCTCAATTCTTATGGTTGTCATGAGAACACAGTGACTCACTGTACACACCATGCACTGTACTTGGGAGCTGAGCCAGGAAGGCTAGCATCTGTGTACAGCATCATGTTGTCTGGCTCCTTCAGTTCCTGCAGATGCTCTAACTGAATGGGAATGATGAGGTCTGCATTAGAAACAGTTCTTGGGGCCAGAGCTTGGCTCTGTGATTAAGAGCCCTCATTGCTACTGCAAAGGATTCCAAGTACGGTTCCCAGCACCCAGGTCTGGTGGCTTCTAACCTCCCATAACTCTAGCTGCAGGCAATCTAACACACATCCTCTTTAAGGACTCTGAGAGCACCTGCGTGCATAGGCACACGTACATACAGACATCTGCATAAAAAATGTGGGTTAAGATGAAACAAAAGAGAAACAAACACAGCTTGTCCCCAAGTCAGAAGCAAGTGGAGGCCATGGAAGATTGGGTGACAGCCTTAGCACCTTGCTTCCTTTCTTTCATATCTCTAAAAGTTTTTTCATGCAATGTCTAGTTAGGGTTCCTATTGCTATAATAAAGCACTAAAACCAATAGAAATGTAGGGAATAGAAGCTTTGTTTCATCGTATAGCTTGTAGTTCACCATTCACCAGGAAAGTCAGGGTAGGAACCCAGTTGTAGGAACTGAAGCAGAGACCCTGGCAGAATGCTGTTTACTGGTGTGTTCACCATGGCTTGCTCTGCCTGCCTTCTTATATACCCCATGTTTATCCAGGTGCGACACTGGGCCAACCCACATCCATCATCAATCAAGAAAATGCACCACAGGCTTGCCTACTGGCCAGTGTAGTGGGAAGTTTTCCCATTTGAGGGTCTCTCTACCCAAAGGACTCTAGCTTGCATCAAGGTGAAATAAAACTAGCCAGTTCACACAGCTATGATTACTTTCACATCTTACATATGATAGTTCTATGCTGCTGTTGAAGAAAGAACTAAAATTTCTACTATCTACTAAAGGACCTGAACAAGCTGGCTATTTTCCTACAGCCTCACCTTATGTTCATGGCTGCTTTGTTACTGTTTCCATAAGGTACACGATGCATTGTTATACACATGTGTCTGTGTATCGTGCAGACATAGTATATATTAGATACTATTTCAGTAAGGAGAGGATGTCATTGTGTCATCTGATTTCTTTGTACTTAGTAATGTATTGGGTGTGTGATTTTGTGACATCATCTTTACCCATCTATAAGTTAACTTATTTCTTAGATCCAGAGTTTTAACCATATCATGTGTCATCATGAAAACATCCTACAGGGGCTAGAGAGATGGCTCACTGGTTAAGAGCACTTGCTATATAATGAGGACCTGGGTTCAGATCTCAGTATCTGTTCAGAACTGGGTTACACCTGTAACCCTAGGTCTGAGAGAGGAGGAGAAAGAGGATTGTTGAAGCTTAGTGGTGTCTACCCTCGCTGAGATGTCAGCCTAGGTGAGATGTAGCCAGGGAGAGACTGTGCTACAAAGAAATAGGCAGACAGTGATAGAGAAAGAGACCCAGTGCCCTCTTGGGCCTGCCACATACACATGGTATACACACCTACACACATATATTTGCACACACACACACACACACACACACACGCACACACACTAAATCAAAGAGAGAGATTGAAGACCACATAAATACATATGTAAATCATTAACAAAAATGCTACGTTGAGATCTCCTTTGTAACTGAAAGTTTCTCCAGATATTTTCTTTTAAATAAAATTGTTGGTCAAAGCACACACACATGCAGTTTTGAGACAGTTAGTGTGTATCCACATAATCTAAAAGCAAAATGCTGATGTTTCCTTAAATGAAGAGATACAAGAATGGATGTTTCCCAGGAGTCTTACAACAAGGAACTGATGTCATTCTGTTATATTTTGTCAGTTTCATAATTGAAATAATCCTCAATTAAAGTCAGTTTTAACTTAGCATTTATTTGACTTTTCATAGTATCAAGTAAGATTTTGGATGTATTATCCTAAGTGAAATGTCTCTTTATTTTCTTCTTTCACTTTAAAATTGGGATGTTAGCTTTTAATTATTAATTATTAATGTTTATTAATATTAATAACAAATGTGTAAATAAATATAATGTATTGTTCACATTTATGATACCAATGTTAGTGTTGTTTAATAGTTAACACTTAATGTTTAATTTATTATAAGACTTCCTTTGTTTATTTATCAGATATTTTTACACCAATAGATACTTGTGCTATTTGTTGGAAGTACAACTGAGTGTGACTAAATCTACTTTTACAATCTCTGTGAGCTACTTCCAGTTTTAGCTCTGGACCCATGCCCAACATTGATGACTCAAGTTTTCCATGGCAGCAGCAGGTAGCTACCAAACTGCGTTTTAGTTGTTCATTAGTTTAAGTGTCAACTATTTTATGTCCCTGGGTTCAGGGGTTGACTGAGGTTAATAAGACAGGTCTCCTGCTGCTGTGGTTTTGCTTGAACTCTGTCCAGGACACACACCATGAGGTGGCTGTCCAGGCTGGACTCATTTGGAAGCTTGAAGCAGATGTTGATCTTCTATTTCTCCTCTCTAGAATCTAGGAATGCTTTGTGATTGTCAACTTGTGAGCACTAGCATTCAAGAGGCCCGGGGTGAGTGCATTTCATGTGTACACTGTGGCCCTGTCCTGCTGTGCAAGAAACCTGACTACTATGCTTCAGAAGAATCACATAGTAAATCGCATGGGAAGGAGAGGCCCTGAGTTCAATACTAGGTGGCATTTAAAATAATGACCAACTAAAGTGCAGTTTACCAACTATCTACCACTGCCATAGAAAGCTTTTGATTTTCTCAGGCTTACAGTTCAGGTACTAGGTCCCAACCATAGAATACTCTGCTCCTTGATCCTTCCTGAGAATAAACTTCCCTTCATGTCAAATGTGCTAGAATGTACAGGCAGTTTTTCTCTTCTGAAAACCCCCGTTGCTGCTGCTAACGGAAGCAAGGCTGCAGCTGAGCGGACAGACAGCGGAGAAGTCGCAGCCACTGCAGTCACAACCACAGCTGGGGGTCGGTCCTCCCGCATTAGTTCAAACTACATCTGGGGTGTCAATCTTCTTACATTGTCCCTGGTAATTATTCTGTTCCTTGATAAGAATTTGGAACAGGGAGAGTGACTGACTATATTTGGTTGTTTTGTAGTAATAGTCAATTTATTTAGTTGATTATCCAAATTATCAACTTTATTAAGACCCAGAATTCTATCATTGAGACATACATTGATTTGTATTTTCTCATCAGTTATTCAACGCAGGAACTTCCACAACATGAGGAAGAAAAGAATTTGACCTCGAAATCAAGCACTAGAAATATAGCCTGTCCAAATGTTACTTTTCACCTAAAGTATTATATCATAGACCTAATCAATGGTTCTGCTATAATCAAGAACCTGACACCATCTTTAAAAGTTTGACTTACATGGGCTTGCAACTTCTTTAAGAAAATTCAGCCACTGTCAATTAAAGAGCACACACACACACACACACACACACACACACACACACACACACACACAGAGTTAAATTGTTTTTTATCCCCACCGAAATGTTTTTATAGATCTTTGTCTATAAAAATACCAAATATCCCAGCTGCTCAGGAGGTTGAGGCAAGAGGATCTTGGATTCAAGGCTGGCTGGATAACTTAGCAATAGTGCTCCAGAATAAAAGGCAAAAATGGGACTGGGGATATAGCACAATTGAGGAGTGTCTACCAAGCATGCATTAAGCCCCCCGGTTCTGTCCTTAGTATCGCACAAAACAACAACGGCAAATACTGAGTATTGATATGAGTACTGAACAAGAAATTGCTGACATGATTTGCCTTTACTTAGACCATGTGGTAGGGTGGAATGAGGATCTGGGACCTTCGAGGTTGATTTTTGAGCCCAGCTTCCTCATGGTAATATACACAACCTTAAACAAAATGGTAAACTTCCTAAGGCTTCATTACACGAAAGCAACCTAGGAGAGGAATGGGTTAAAGTAATCTTAACTTTCCAGGTCACAGTCTACCACTGAGAGAAGTCAGGACAGATACTCAAGGCACAATCCTGGAATATAAATCATGGAGGGACATTACCTGCTCGCTTGCTCTCAAGCTCTTTCTCTGACAGCCCAGGTCCACCTTGCTTAGAACGCTACCACGTACTGAGGGCTGGGCCCATATCTGTCATCAGTCAAGGTAATCTCTCACAGAACTGGCCATAGGCTAATTTGATCTGGGAAATCCCTCAGTTGAGACTCCTTCAGAGAGGCTGTGACGAATTGACAGCTGAAGTAAGCTAAGGCAGTTGGTATAAGAATTTAAGCACAATGTAAACAGCGACAAATAAAAGTTGAACCATGACTGTCAGAGATAATCAGAGCAGCAGAGGGATTCTTGCCACTGCTGTTAGACCTTGGAGCCTGTCCTAGAGCCACAAAATGCCATGTATGAATGTATAATGGGCCTGCCTAATAGCATGGGTGGTAATCCACAGGCGCATCCCACCCACCCACACAGTTTGCTTGAATCTGACACCAAGGAAGCTTGGCCAGCAAGTTTTTCTCTCTGTCTTCAAAAGCTACAAGTGATTGAAGTATGATATGTTCCCTCAATAGAATGGCCCAAGGATCTGAGATACTAGATCACAGGATCTAGCCACAAATATCTGACAGTCTTATAGTAAATATTAAGTAGCATTAACTTTGTAATTTTTGTAAATATGTGTTAGATGTCATTGCTATAAGTTCCACTTTTTTCTTTTATTTTTAAATAATGTCAAGTACTTGTATTGCTTTGAGTTCTCAATGTCTTAGTATTCAAATAGTATCACCAAAAGTCTACAAGTATTTGCCAAAGAGTCCCACACATTAAGCTGTCACCTGTGCCATTTTTCCCCTCTTCTAGAGTAACTCTGCTACCTTCCTCTTCCTCTGCTCAGAATACTGCTGCTGTCTGGTTTGGGTCATACATCTCAGACTGGGTTTTTCCTTCTCCAAGGGACTTCTGCATCATATGATGAATTTGTTTCTGCTAAACATGTCCCCTTGGTTTTCTTTAAAAGCAAGTAGGTGATTTAGGTGATATTGGAGAAGAAAGAGTGTCATAACTGGTTGATAATTTAGCTGGGTATATAATTCTACTCTGAAGACTCATTTTCCTTCAAAACGGTGTGGGCATTACTATTCTACTCTAGCATTCTGCGTGGCTGCAGGCTACTGTAAAGGCTAGCAATGACTTTCTGCTGTTGATGATCTGCAGTCTTCTGTCTCTGTTGACCCTTATTTTGTCTTCTCTCTCTGGAAGCTGTTCATTATACTTGGCACTCTGCAACTTCACAAAAATGTATATTGATATGCTTTTATTTTTGCTTAAAGATTTTTCACTTATTTTATTCTTTAAAAAAAATTTAATTTCAATTATTTGTGTGTGCATTTATTGTAGATGAGTTGGAGGTGTGTACCATGATTGCTCATGGAAATGGATGACTTGTTAGGGTCTATTTTCTTCTTCCACAATGTAGGTCCCATAGATCACACTCATGCTATCAGTCTTAATGGCAAGTACCCTTACCCACTGAGATATTTTGCCATCTCCAGTTATTTTATTCTTAATTATAAAAAATTGGCAAGGTAAAAAATGGCCACACGTGTTTTATTTCCCACATTTTATTTGTAATTTTTATAACTGATTTTTTTTTGTTTGTTGAGACAGTACTTGTACATCTCTACAGGACAGATTATGGGAATTCCATAGACATATACAAGGCCTGATAAATCAAATACACATTTCTTCTCTACATACATTACTCATTTTTATGTGTTGGGGATTTTGTGATCCTCTAGACATGTTAAAATATTTCATAGACTGTCTTACCAACAGTTCTGCCCCTAGGCTAAAGAAGCCCAGATATATAAAATCTTAGAGTTTGGCAACTGTTTGGATTCAGAGTCCACAACCTTTAGTCCTTAGTTTCCATGGTGAGATGGAAGTTGGTCAATGAAATTTCAGTCATACACATAGGGTCCTTCAAAGCTTTACAAAGCAGAAGATCTTCCTTGAAGAGAAGACTCCTTCTTCCAGGCATGTCTGTAGTTCTGCAGGTGCCAGATCCCATTATTACAGTGTCTACTGGCTCAAAGAGGGAGAGAGAGGGAGAGGAAGAGAAGAGCAGGAGGAGGAGAGGAGGAGGAGGAGAAGGAGGAGGAGGAGGAGGGAAGAATGGAGAGAGAGTTAGAGGATATAGGGATAGAGACAGACATGGAGACTCCATGCCTATCTACTCTTCTATAGGAATAGATTATGTTAATCACTTTAATTTTCAAGTCTCATCTATGCATGTGGCTTGCACTTCACAAAGTATTCCCTTGTTATCCAAATGATCATCTGTCTGAAGATTGTGTGGTTTATTTATAGTTATTTGACTAATGACAGGCTAGAATTCACAGATCACTGATCTGACTCTTATCCTGAATTTCACGTATTTTCAGCTTTTAGGGAAAGAAGTTTCTGCATTAGAAACTGATTTTAATTCCAGCCACATAAATTCCAAATGGTTTCAAAGTCATATTATAAAGGTTTCACAAATCAGATATATTTTCTACTTTCTGTAAAATGTAATCTTGATATTGCACCCCTTAAAACAACCCTTGCCTCACCAGGCACTGGAGTGCTTGATATTGTTTGGGTGTGTTGATATTTCATTGTGTAAATGAAATAAAATTCCCCCATACCCAGATATATTTAATTGTGCCAGGCAAAAATCTTTCAGAGCTCAAAGATAGGAGTTCACACTTGATAGTATCTTACCAGGAAACAACACATTTAGGCTGCAAATAAAATATTTGTTCCTGTGCTCACTTTCCTGCATTCAGTAATTTAGTGATGAATGATACTATTAAAGAAAGCATTATGATCTTGCTAACCTTTTTGATAGAGTGGGAGGAAAGAGAGGGGTTATCTTTGTAACTCAGGATACTTTTAAAAGAATATAACTGTGTTCCAGACCCATGCTTGGAGGCACACACATGGAATCCTGACATCTTAAGAGGGAGATGGAAAGTATTGTGTTTGTGAGAGACACCCTCAAAATAAAAATATGCACAAACTTTAACAAATTGAAGAGAAAAACAGATAATATAAAAGACCTTTGACATTCCATTTTAATTTTAAGGTAATAACTTATAGGGGCTAGAAAGATGGCTCAGCAGTTAAGTGCACTGGCTGCTCTTCAGAGGACCTGGGTCAGGTTCCCAGCACCTGCATGGTAGCTTACAAAATTCTGTAATTCCAGTCCCAGGAGATGCAATGCTCTCTTCTGGTCTTCACGGCACTGCACACATGAAGTGCATAAACACACATGCAGTCAAAACACACATAGACATAAAAGAATAAGTTTTCAAATAATAATGATATATTATAATTGAGGAAGGTGTTTGGAGGCTGAGAAAACGCTCTTTGAAGGGAGTTAGTAGTCATTTATCATATCATATTTATGAAACATCTTTAATCCCAGGGTTAAAAGGAGAGAATTCCACAAACTCACCAAGAAAGATGAATAGGGAAACAGAACCACATCAAATGGTGATCATCTTGACTTAGCGATTCTGTTGCTGAAATCTCTTCTAAGAAGACATCCAACACGGCATAGCCTATCTAAAATCTAAAAGCAATTCCCAGCAAGTAGGAGATAGTCATACTATAATGTATCAGGTTAAGTAGTTTATTATGTAGCCATGAAGGATGAAGGTCACAGAGACAATGTGGGAGCAAAATAACCTTCTTGTAATGTTTCAATGGAAATAATATAATCTATACCTGCATAATGTTGTAATTGTGTGGTAAGATATTTTTGAAAAGAGATAAGCAGGAAACATTAAAATATGTGCAAGTAAAGATGGCTATTTCTAGTTGGCATAGTTGGGATACATTTTTCTCTCCTCCCTAGTCTATATATGAATCTTTGAATATACTGACTCTTAGAAAATCAATTTAATCTAGGGCCAGTAAGGTGGCTCATCAGAGTAAGGATGTGTGTTGTCAGTCTGACAACCTGATTTCAATCTCCAGGACCCATATAGTGTATGGAGAGAACTGACTCCTGAAAATTGTCCCTCTGACCTCTACATGGACATACACAACACACACACACACACACACACACACACACCACACACACACACACCACACCCCCACAAATAAATAGATAAACAAACAAGCAAATGAATGTAGCACAACATATTTATACTAAAAATACACCCAAATGAATATTTCTCAAAGTATTTAGGAATCTTGACATGTTGTCTAGTTGAGAGAGAAGTTTCATGGTTATCACAAGCTTGTGGTTCAGAATTTACAGAGCTCTGTTTTAGTCGTAGTAACTTTAACATGGAATGGAACCAGAAAGCAGGAGCAAATGGAGACAAAGTTTCATTATTGCCAAAACTACATAGTACCAACTGTGTCATGAGCCGAGACTTGCAAACCACCCAGGGGAATGAACAAACAAACTTATTCAAGGGTGAGGCTTTCACAAAGGGCCTTGGGGGCTCTTCATCCAGAAATCAGGCCTGGGAACTGCTTTGAGCCCACTAACAGAGCAGTTGTGAATGAGTCACCTGCGTACTAAA
>JAMJFZ010000395.1:0-86693 GCA_026225945.1 Cricetomys ansorgei
ACATAAAATATGAAGAAAATTTGGGATGAATCAGTACAAAATTGTGAGTTGTTAGTAAACTTTAAAAGATAGCTACCTGAACCCACCCCATAGTGCATCTGCAGGTCTCATCCAGACTTAGATGTGCTTACAAATATCTAAAAATGGTTCAATAGGCTTTGCAGACAGAATACGCTGGTGAGCCATGATTGGTGATGTTAGGACCACCCGACAGGCTTCCAAGAAGCCATGAGATGTTAAAACTGCTGCAAAACACAGGAGGCATTTATTATCTGGGACATGTCGGGTCCAGCCTGCTCCCATGCAGGAGACAAGCATGGCAAGCCCCAAACCCTCTGTCCCCAGGGCTTTTATCAGAGTGCAGGGGCCAGGGCCTGGGGACAGGGCTTGTGCAGCTCTGATTGGCTCAGAGCTCCTCAAGTCCTGCAGCTCTCAACCTCCTTGCTCATTGGTCTGGTGTTCCTGCCTGCGGGGAATGGGGGGTGGGGTGGGTGGGTATTCAATTGCTGCCCTTGGACAAGTCATCCCAGAGACTGGGTGGCACCAGGGATGCCCAGGAAGGAAGAATTCCTGCTGATAGGTGTCAAGCTTAATGGTCATTCCCCTGTGTATGGGGAGGAGCCTGAGGAGGCTGTTCCTGGGAAGGCATCCCCTCTTCCCCCATATGTGACTGCTAGCACTCAGGTGCATTTCTAGGTTTTATATTTCTTAAATCCTTTCAGTGAAACCGCTGGAGGATGTGGTCTAGCTATCTGAATCTCCTGTGGCTGGTTTCAGAAGGTCAACAAGGTAACACAGTGTTAGGAAGCAGTTTGGAACCTTGTGATACTGTCTAGTATCTACCTTCCAAACATAACAGCTACCAGTATGTTCAAGACCACAGATAATCACACAATGTAAAGCAATGAGGTAATAATAAGTTTGGGGTATGACCTTTGCTCTTAATATGATTTGTGCAATTGCACATTTTCGTTAATTCAATTCTGAACAATGGATGCCTTTAAAAAGAAGCTTGCAAACTTTCAGGAAATTTAACAGTTGGCTCTCAAAAGTCAGGACGCCACTGCTATTTCACTGTGACACAGGACTGTGTGTTGACTAAGATTCACTGGACTCCTTCAGCAAATGAAAATATTAGACTTACCCTTTGAATTCCGGAAAAGGTCTATCTTACCAGAATTTTCATTCCAGCCAAGTTGTACACACAGTAACTAGATGTGATAAGCTGGACAAATGAATGTTACTGTCACAGTTTCAGATCCTCTAACTGAATTAATGTACACAACACCAAAAAGAAACCACTATCCCCCTGCCAGTTTGTAAGAAAAACTATGGTCCAGAGATTGTTAGAACGTGGATGATGCCAGTTCGAATCCTCTCTCTAACGTTGATAGATAAATTAAAATATAGTAAATCTCTGCCGTCATAAATGTGCTCATGCCTGGATCTGGAATGCAAACACCAGTCTCACTGTTCATAGACCAGACCTTAGGGTCTTTTGCAGATACTGGCAGAATTTACATTTTCAGTTTCATCCGAACACTAGGAATAATCGTGTGCTTTAATCAGATATATCTTCATTGATAAAAATGATTACAACATAGGAAAGCAATTATTTGATTCAGTTAATATGGAAAATAGCTACAGTTTTAATTATGGAGCAATTTAGCATACATTTTTTTATGACCAATGCCTATTTCTCTTCATGCCACAACTTGCAGGGAATTAAGTTATAAAAATAGTTTATTATGCCTATAAAAACCACAAGCTCTGCTAAATGGAAAACAAAGAAGGTAATTTGTACTGTCAGACCATCTTTTTAAACACTGGAGGAGGAGTGGTGGCTGGGTGGATCAGAATAAGAGATACAAAAACTACAAAGATAAGCTCACCTTTCTAAACAATTTTTATCGTAATTCCATAAATCCAGTTTGAAGGTATAAATGAATGAAGTCTCCACAGGCACAAAAGTGTGCAAGCAGTTGTCAGGGTGGCTTGGGACAAGCACAGCTTCACAAGGCCTCTTCCCACAGACTGAATAATGCTCCAAGACCTCTCAGAAGCCTCATGAATACAATGACACAAAAAATATTACTCAATTATGTTCAAATACAGACTTACCCAGTCTTCTGGGTGCTGATTGTGATTTCCCTGGCTTTGGTTCAAGTGCTTTAAATCCAAGTCTAAAATCACCCAATTGCCTTCACAACAGAATCCCCTACCTTTGAAGGAAAGCAGGTGACAGGGACTCCTCAGAGGTCTGAACTGTTCTGCTTGACTTAGCTATTCAGATTGAATTATTTTACACCTACAGTTCACAGTTTTCCTTTACCATTTCCAGGATCCCTTGTTTACCTTTTTCAGGTTCCTGTTCTAGCCATTTTTAAACATACAAACAAACAAACATTCCCTTAGTCACAGAGATACTAAGAGACTGCCTTTAACAATTTTAAGAATGTGTTGTACAAAAAGGTATCTGCTTTGTGTTCTGGGGGGATGGACAAAACATTTTAATCCTTGTAGTAAGTCTATTACTGAAGTCTACTCCAGCATCTCTCATCCTTTAGAAACAGTAGATGCCCCTGGGCAAAAATTCAAGAACCACACAATGTTTCTTAAGGTCTGCTAGATTCAGCACTGGCATCCCATTGACTCTACCCACATGTCACTACCTAAAACAAGTTACATGGTGAGCTAGGGTCATTCAGAGATATAGCCAACAGAATGTGTATGCAGGTGAATGTATCAACATCAACACTGGTGACATCAATATATAGAGAAATTTTGTTATAAGGAATTGAGTTTGGCAGTGGTGGCACATACTTTTAATCCCAACCCTTAGGAGGCAGAGGAAGGTGGATCTTTGTGAGTTCAAGTCTAGCTTGGTCTACAGAGTGAGTTCCAGGACAGCCAGTGTTACAACAGAGAAAAAGAAAGAAAGAGAGAGAGAGAAAGAGAGAGAGAGAGAGAGAGAAAGGAAGGAAGGAAGGAAGGAAGGAAGGAAGGAAGGAAGGAAGGAAGGAAGGAGGAAGAGGGAGGAAGAGAGGAAGAGGGAGGGAGGGAAGAAGGAAAGAAGGAAGGAAAAGAAAAGAAGAGAAGGTGCTGGATATCAATCCTTGTTCTCTGAACAACTGAGCCATCTCTCCAGCCCAAATTTTATGATTTTTGTCAGTAACATTAACAAAGCAAAAATCTATGTGATTGTGGTGGTTTGAATGAGAGTTGCTCCCATAGACTCAATTGGCTAACCCTTTGAAAATGATTATTGGAGGAGGTGTGTCACTAGGGGTGGGCTTTGAAGTTTCAAAAGCTAGACCCAGTGTCATCTCTCTTTTTGCCTTCTGCCTGTGGATCAGGACACAGCTCTCAGCTATTTCTCTGCACTATGCTTGCTTGCCTGTGCCATGATGTTAATAGCTAACCCTCTGAAACTGTAAGCAAGCCCTCAATTAAATGCTTTCTTTTATAACAGTTGCCTTGATCACGGTGTCTCTTCATAACAATAGAACACTAAGACAGTAATATAGAGTATTTCCTATAATATACGTACCATGATGATCCATAAACTATCAACAACCTTGAAAATATAATAGATCAAATACAGGAATTCAAACATGCTAGGCAAGTATTCTACCACTGAGCTATACCTCAGTCCCACAATTATTTATTCATTATGTCATAATTGAATTATCCTAAGAAATTTTACAAGATAAAGAATCCTACTGAGAATCACTTTTAAAACCACAGTTCCTGGAAAGTCTTCAATCAAACTGGTGTTTGACTTTAGATTTTATACAGTCAATCCTAAACAAGTTGTTCTGTTGAACAAACAAGGAGTAGTAAGTGTTTTAGTCACGACTCACTACTTGGTTTATCATCCTTTGATAGGTCAGTCATCAAGAACAGCACCAGACAGACGCAGTTCTTCATCTAGTTTACCAGACTATTGAGACAGACATAACACATTTTCAGGAAACAATATGCTATTTAATTCGAATTAGCAAATGAAAATGCATGAACTTATTCTATCACAAGCAGCTAAAAGAGAAGAGCCAAACGCCATCTTCAACCATGCATTGCAAGAGTAATTTTTTTTTTACCTTTATTTCTACGAATTGAAGTTATATGTAGCTCAATGCAGATCTGGGGGGTAAATCAATTAATCTTCATATATACAAGCATCAGCACTCAGATCAGACATGAAACACGTTGGGTGCTCAGAAATTTTCTTTGTAGCCCAAACCAGTTTACAGCCCCCACAAAAGCCTATTCTGATCTCTCATCTCCTGATTCCCTATACCTTTTCTTGAATTTCACATAAGCAGAATATACCAAATGTATTCTGCTGTATGATTTTTCCATTAAACTCTATGTCTGTGAAAATCACACACTTGTTCTGTGTAACAGCCAACTGCTCATTCATTTACACTGACAATTGGTATTATACTGTGTGGATATATTGAAGTGTGTTTATCCATTCTAAAATTTATATATATATATCTGGATTGCTCCCAGCTGTGCACTATTATGGAAAAAAGCTGCTATGGATATTCTTACTTGTGTCTTTTTGTTCTTATAAGGATTCATTCAGTTGGGTATATTCTTAATAGTATTTTAATGAAGTCAATTTTATATAATATTAGTATCCAAACACAGCAATTAAGCTAAGTAATCTATGATAATCATATAAAAGAATATGCTGCTACATTTACATTATTTTACATTTTACATCATTTTAATAGCCATGTACAATATTAATTCAGTCATGTCTTTAGAACATAAAAATTCCAAATGTGTATGGGTTCTATGCATATTCATGTATATACATAACTGTATGTGTTAAGGTACCATGTGCCCAACATACACATTTTCTTTCTCTCCAAGGTATGCAGGAAGTCTGTATCTCCTAACTGCCTTTGTAGCTAGACACTACCTCTGAGTTCTGGCTTGAGCATTTTTCCACATATTTTTGTAATAACTGTGGAATAGCCAAGAAATAAGATTTTTATAAATTAAGCCTTTCAGTTTGTGAAGTTGTTTCGTACAACTAATGTCATTTCTCTGAGTACTACAAACATACTTTTTCTAAAATTTCTATGCCTCTTATCACCACCATATGCTTCACACACACACATAAATGCACACCATACAAAAACACCCACATATACATACAAACACATACCACACAGACACACACAAATGCACACATATATACACACAAACACACACATACGTAATGTGAAAATAGTTTATCCCTCAATTTCTGACAGCTTAAACATCCCTTTGAAGTATTATTTTACTGTCTTGACAGCAAAAAATAATATTTATATGTATTGAAAAGCCCTATTTTTTTCATAGTCCCTAATTACAAATACCTAACCCTAACCGTAACCCTAACCCTAATGAAAAGGGAAAGATACCATGGCGCACTTTATAAGTAGCTGCCAATTTCTTAATGAGCTGAGCTGATGGGTTTGGCTAGAGTTTTAAAGATGTTTCTGGCATTTTCAAAAAGTCAGATAACAGAATGCAAACACATGCAAACAGCATACTGAACCTCTGCTAGTTAAATTTTGCAAAATGCCACGGTTGACCCAAGGAATGTTTGGAGTGGCAAAGGAATTTGTCTTGAGGTTCCCAAAGTAACGATTTGAGCTCTAAAGGTAGTTTATTTAAGAATCTTCTAGCGGTTTCTAGGGGTCGTAGAACCTTGTAGAAAAGAGTGAAGAAAGAAGAAAAGACAGGCGTGCCGGTAAGAAAGTTTTATTTGACTTCATCCACCTAAGGAGAATCTGAAGGATTTACCCGATGGACCTGGGATCTGAATGAGTATTGGAAATGTGTGACAAGGGCTGTGGGAACTTGTGCTCATGCTTGACTAGGGCTGGGCTCACTGGTAGGGAAGGGCTGGGCTGGCGCTGGGGAGGAAGGAGGCGGAGGGAACACAGTATAAAAGTCTCCAGCCTAACAAAGCGCTGGCCACTTGGAGCCAATTCGGAAAGGCTGAGCCAGAGCCATGCCAACCCAACAGGGAAGGAAGCCTGCCGCTCAAACGCAGTGACCCGTCCACCGCGGGACCCAGTTCACTCTAGAGGTGGAGGCGAACACCCCTTGCTCTCCTGGTCCACAGCTCAGCCATTCAGCTCCTCAGCAAGGCATGAGCCGCTTGCCAGAGCCCGAGGCTGTAAAGCGGTCATGAGTCCATGGAGCAGTAGCTGCGGCTGCGTTTAGGCAGCCCCTGAGTCCCCTCCAGGCGCCGCTCCCTCGGGATGAGCCCCCCAGACCTGAATCTGCCAAGCTGAGAGTCACTCAGCTCCCCCCTGTCGTCCAAGTGCATCCTCCGCTCACATCGCATCCCCAGCAGCCCACCAAGCGACACCTGCATGCCCAAGAAGATGCGCACGGACTGAATCGGACTCAGGCATCCTTCCGGCTCCGTAGGTCCGATGATGCTGGAGAACGCGGTGCGGGATCCGGCGATCAGCCAGCTCAGAGCCCGGGAGCCGGTGTCAGGACCCCGACCGATCGACACTGTGTCACTCCCCCCGGGCTCGCCGGCTCAAGGCCTGGGCGCACAGTCGCACTCGCAGACAACCAGTTTGCCAGGCCCCTCTGTCTTCTGCTCTGGCTACTCCAGCTCTACTTTCCCCATAAACTTTCCCCAGGTGGCCCGGGCGCCCCACTTGCCGGCAGCCCGGAGCGCCACAGTGACCTCAGCAGCGCTCACTTAACACACCCAAGGAGGCTAACGCAGGCGCCGGCGGGGCTCCCCTAGTTATCCTCAAAAGGTGACAACCTCCTTGGACACTGAGCCAGCCTATCCGAGGATAATCCGTGGACCGGGCGTGCAAGGCCAGGAGGTTGGCTGCCCGGAGGAGCTAGGAGTGAGGGGGTGGTGGTGAGGCTGAGTGGCTCAGAGCGCCTCGGTGGAGTCCAGAGTGGAGGTAACTCCGGGAAGCCGCTGTAACCCCCCCCCCCCTCCTCCTCCTCCTCCTCCTCCCTCCTCCTCCTCCTCCTCCTCCTCCGCCTCCTCCGCCTCCTCCTCCGCCTCCTCCGCCTCCTCCTCTTCCGCCTTCTCCTCCTCCTCCTCCTCCTCTGCCTCTTTCCCGCGCTCCTCTGAGGACCGCTCCCATTCCAGCTGCGGCACCGCGGCCACATCTGGGGAGCCCATGTGGTCTCGGGACTTCGTCTATGCCCCGCCCGCCGTCGCCCCCGCATCCCCCTGCCAGCAGGGTGGACCCTGGCCGGGCCTGGGTCGCGGACAGCGCCGGGTCCCCATCCACACTGGACAGCGCCTGGGATCGGTGGGCCACCGGCTTGGACGCCCCCGGCACCGCGGTGGCTCAGCTGTAGTGCGGCGGCGGCGGTGGCGGCTGCCCCTGTTCCCCGGTCCTCGCGCGCTCGGCAGAGCCCAGGGCCAGCCCTGCCGGGCCGGGAAGCGGGCCTCGGTTGGGGCCGAAGCGGGAGCCCCTCAACCAGGCTCTGGGGCCCCGACTCCTCCTTCCCCGGCGCCGGCGCCGCCGCCGCCCGCCGCGCGGGGTCCTAAAGCCGCACGACTCAAGAGGATGGTGCCCCTGGCCACGGAACTGCTCCTGCTGCTGGAACTGCTGCTGCTCCTGCTGCACATCATGGTTCTGCTCGGATCCGGAGCCACTGATAGGCCAGACCGGGCCGCGGGCAATGTCAGATGAGTGCCCTGCACCGCCAGAAGGGACAAGCAGTCGCGGGAGCAGGGTGGCCCTCGAAATGGGAAGGGGAGAGCCTGGGAGACACAGGGAGGCATCCCACCAAGGAGCACTTCTGCCTAGGCAACCCTGCTTAGGTAGAAGTGCCTGGTATAGCAGATGGGAGTGGGCATGGGGGGACGGTGTTATGTGTGGAGGCCAGGCCTGTTGCAAAGTCTACCTAAAGCACACCTCAGATCTGTCACAGGTCAGGCACCTAGAAAGGCTGTTAGGCTTGGGGTGCACAGGCAGGCTAGAGTGTGCTTTTGCTTCTGCTTTTTTGCCAGAGACATGAGTAATATGTCAGGAGGCAAGGAAGGTAGAGGTGAAGCAACACAAAGAGGCCTTATAAGATAAATGTCCAAACTGTATTTAAGAGAAAGAACACTGATGCTTGTGCAAACAGTATCAGAGGTCAGGGCATAATTTCTAGAGAAGAGCCAAACACTCCAATCTTGCCTGTATGGTTCCTTCACCTTCACTTTTGCACCTGCTACCAGGGAATATCTGAGGTCCTAAGAAGCTACTAATCTGGCAGCTTCAGTTTATCTTGTTACCATGTTCAGTTATGGTGAGCATCCAAAGCACTTATTTAGCCGAGCCCAATGATGACTTTAACAGCTTAGTTAGTAATTTTATTCTTTTTGTAATTTCTTCTTGTAAAAGTTTTATATTCTTCCTGACCAAAATTATTTCTTGGGCTCAAGGCAGTAAGATTCAAATAGGCAGAGCCAGCTAATCCTGCAAAAGGCATTGAGCTGCTGTCCACTCCAGGCAAGAGAATGCATTTGCTAGGAGCAGGTCTGTTTGAAGACAAAACTGAGATGGCTGAAATCTTTGTTTCCTGGGCATTTTGAATCCAATTTTAAAATCCCATCTAAATTGTTAGACTCTGTGATATCTATGTTGCCAAAGTCCTTCTTAGTTATTAGAAACTCAATGGATCCCTATACATTATGAGTTTGCCTGGTGAGTTTGCCTCAACTAAGCTATATTTTGAATTATTTAAAAAGAGGCACACCCTTATTTAAGATTGGTGACTTGGATGGATCAAGGACATCCAATAAAAGTACTCAAAATAGCAACATAGCTAAAGACTTATGGAGTGCCTTTAATATGGCAAGCAATGCTCCTAGCACTTTATACATGCTAACTTCTTATAGCTAAGAAAGAAAGAAAGAAAGAAAGAAAGAAAGAAAGAAAGAAAGAAAGAAAGAAAGAAAGAAAGAAAGAAAGAAAGAAACCTCAGGAATTAGGTGCTGTCATTATCCCAATTTCAAGTGGAGAAACTGAAATTAAATAACCCACTCACTTTAAAACTGAAGAGCTAGAAGCTCCTTAATTTGTTTTTGTTGCTTTATAGTGTAAAAATGTATGCCTTACATTTTTTGTATTGCATTTCAAATGATATATCTGTATTCTATGTTCTTGGTAAGCTCATAATACTGGCTACAAAAGAGAGAAAGCTTTTGAACAAGTTCCATTCTCAAATGCACATTTATAGTCTTACTGTGATAACAACAAATACATGCAGGTGTATGTGGGCATCTGTACTTACGTCCACACATAAACACACTTAAAATCAGTAACAGGATTTCTTGGTAGTCCCATGGGATTTTAGGAAATTGTTTCTTTCTTTTCATTTATGACTGTCCCATCGCTGCCTGTATGCTGCTATTAGGTGGCAATAAAATTTTTTGAGCACATAATATCTCTCTGTTGGTTCCTGGGTTATAAAATATCCAGTAAGAAGCACTAGCTGTATAAAAATCATGGAACTCACAAGGCTTTTGTTGTTGTTTGTTTTGTTTTTACTTTTGAATGACATCTCATTTTTTGCTGGCATAACTTTATCTTGTATTGGTCAAATACTCTGATTAGTTTTTTTCATATATATTCAATTAAACAACAAGGAAATAATTATATATAATGCAATCTGGAATACAGAACATTTCAAAATATAGGCTCCACAGGCAATGACAATTGTAATCAAAATAATGCTATCTCTGTTACATGGAATTCTCATGTATCTTCTAATAAATCTGAGGCAGGTTTTGAATTGTGATTTTTAGTAGTAAAACCTGACCTCATTAGAGCAGTGAGATTTAAGTAAACTTAATAAAACGCCAAATTAATTATTTTACAATAGCATAAAAGGAAAACCGAACTCTGAACTTCGATGAAAAGATTTTGTTCTTGATCTGTCATCTTTACAAGCAAGCACGCTGCTGCTTCATTTGACTGTCACCTTTAATAAAACAGTGTAGCTCCATATACTCCCTACTTTAGCTGAGCCACATAGCCCTAGGAGAAGGACCACCACTGAGTGAAGCTCCTCACAATGACTCTAAGAGATAGACAGTCATCTCCATATCCTTACATCTCCTTACATTAACTGAGAACTTGGTGGATGCAAATACTGTTTCTCCTCTACACACACACCTATGATAAACAGAAACTTTCAATAAGATAGAACCATTATAATTAAATACTAAAAGAGATTCCATCACTCTAGTTAGTAACAGCATGTCATTTAAAACATACAAATTAGCTATTTCTGAAATTTTCCGTTTAGTGTTTTTAGGCTACATTTGATTGCTGGTAACTAAAACCGAAGGAAATGAAAGCACAGGTGTGGAAGGACTGGCGTCCATTCCACAGATGAGGACATGGAGATCTGAAGAGAATGACGTAATTTGCTCAAACCTGGGATTGAGGGAGGACAGGACCAAGACTTGGATCCAGACAGGCTAACTGTAGAGTCCAAGCTCTTGTCCCTGTCTCTCAACAAGATTCCTCCAGCTTTGTTTCAAGTTAATAGGTGTTTATGTTTCTTGTTTCCCAACTTGCATGTCCACTTTCCAATCAGGCAACTGCTCTTATCACTGGACCCCTTTATAAGTGATGGATAGTTGTCTCATTTCCCTACTGCTGTTTAACTAGCCAGTCAACATTTTAGTGGCTTAAATGCTGCCACAATTTTTATTTATTTATTTTTTCTCATGAGTTTGCGGGTCAGCATCTAACTCTGGGCTCAGTTGGGTTGTTCTTCTGTTCTTCTCTCCTTTGATTATCCTTGTACTTAAGCCCTCTGTTGGGGTAATGTGGATGAGGTAGTGTAATGACCTCATTCACAAGTCTGATGGTTGTTGCTAGTTACTGCTCACCTGTTCTCTCCACATCTCCACATGGTGGGCTCAGAGCAGCAAGCAAATGAAAGCACAGTAAGACCTCTTAACAAACTTTTTGGGGTCAGTTTGATTCTCAGGGACAAGATCCTGGTTCTACTGAGGAGGAGCCACTAAGTTAGGTTACAAAGGCATGCATAAATCTGAAGAAATTCTTGCAAAGTACAATATTGATCTTTTGTTTCATGTGTTTTGTAAATGTCTTGGCCAACTTGCTTGTTATGCTACTTGGGGCCATGTAGTAGCTTGGTTTTCTTAAATGTATTCAATTCCCAATCTTTCTTCTAATGACTTTTTGTTAAATATTATTTTAAAAATCTTTAAAATACATTCTGTTCAAATAGGTTTGTAGTTATGCTTCTTTAGAACAGCAATGTACTTTGAAGTTATTTCTGTGTTAAAAATATATACAGACACACACACACACACACACACACACAAATGAATAACCAGTTGTCTTTCAAACTTGT
The DNA here is from genome assembly GCA_026225945.1 of Cricetomys ansorgei. Lineage (NCBI taxonomy): Eukaryota > Metazoa > Chordata > Mammalia > Rodentia > Nesomyidae > Cricetomys > Cricetomys ansorgei. The sequence continues at coordinate 11,383 of JAMJFZ010000395.1, forward strand.
TAAATCTCCACTTTGTCATATACTAAACTTTTCACATATATGTCTGTTTCTTCATACATATATTCATGTACAAATATCACTGTGTTGTGTAATGTGTATATCCTGTTTTTATAAAAGCTGTATGAGTCTGTGACATAACTCAGCAGGTAAAGGCTCTTGCCACCAAGACTAAGGATCTCTGAGGACATGAGTTCACCTCAGGAACTCACATTCTGGAAGGAGAGTACCAACTTCCCATAAGTTGTCCTCTGACTTCCACAAGCACACTCTGGTGTGGAAGTACACACACACACACACACACAAACACACACACACACACACACATTTGATAGATTAATGTTAAAAACAAGTCTTGGAAATTTATATTAAATGCATCCCAGTGAACTTTAAAGTTGATTTTCTTTAAATTACTAAGATTTTAATGACAATTATTTTAAATGTCTTCTACTTTTACTTCTCCCATCTAGGACAAACTAGAGGTGTCTGTTTCTTGAGAAGAGCTTGATTTTTTTCAAATTTAATTTTTTTCATACACTATATTCTGATCATGATTTCCCCTCCCTCATCTCCTCCAAGATCCTCCCCACCTCCCCATACATCCAAATCTGTGATGTTTTTCTTTCTCGTTTTATAAAACAAACACGCTAATATAAAAAATGTTTTTCTCCACATTTTTGCTTTATAAATTATTTTCTAGGTTTGAATACTTTTTAGTTTTTGATACATCCATCAGTTTTATTCTGGAATCTAGAAAAGCTACACTTACCAATGTCTGCTTGTGCGTGATTGTTTGCCCTTAGTGTATTATGGAAGTTGGCATTACACTTTGGTGGTGGTATCTTTACACACTCACAGCAAGGATTCAATACTCTTTCATTTTTTTCCAATGGCACTTTAAATAATTGAAATTGAATGTCAATTAAAATATTTAAAATTAACTTTTTCTGCTTTTAGATTTTTGAATTCTAATATTGATCTATGCCTTAATTTTCTTTACTTATGAATTAACCTTATTATACAACTACTTTGCTTACTGATAAAGTTGAAGATATGTTTTCCGTTGAGGTTATTGTCCTCAAATTTCTCACAGTTTATCTTCACCCATCATTAGCTTGTCTGTGTGACTCTCTCTGTAAGGCAGCCAACCTCTCTTTCAAAACCATTCAGTCCTGTCATTAGGAGGACTCACACAAAATGCTTTGTCAGTAATTGGAGCTTAACACTTAGCATTTACATTTATTTCCTTTGTTTGCTTTCCCTTATATTTTGGAAGCTCTGGGTTACCATTCTACTACTTTAAAATTCCTAAAAACATATTTTTGCTCACACTTTTCTACCAGTGCAGAAAATCTAGTCAGTACCCGTAACTTCATTGCCCCCAGAAACAGGATTCTGCCTCTTTGTCTGTCTTCTCTGTAAACTGTCTATAAATTTTTTTTAATTATATTTTCTGAACTTTTGTGTGAGAATTTTCCTCTTTTTCTCATTCCCCTTTTTATTGTACCTGGTGATCAGTTGTTACCAGTTTTATTATATTCTCAAGACGTATTTTGCTTTAACTATGGGATGTAATTCAAGTAGCCACATCACCAGTGAGGACCAGGTGGAGCTGAAGTTCTAAGATAGTTGAAAGTTCTCTACAGAACAGTCCCTTGACAGACATATTGGCTGTTTGAAGACAGGTCAATAAGGACCATCAGTATCACAATGACAGATGTTTTGTTTATTGGGTCCTAGTGAATGTATAGTATTGTTTCTTCAGTCCCTTTATTCATCAGTCTGGTGTGCCAGTTGGTCCTTGAATATGACTTTCTTGGTATGACTTTTAATCACCTTTGTGTTCATATGGTCGCTCTTTACTTTGATAAAATGATATGGTGGTATTCCCTTTAATTTTAAGAATATGTTAGTTATCAGTCTGTTCCTTGTGCCTAGTAGTGGACAGTATGTTAATCACATTAACATAAAGTTCAGAATCATTCTGCCTCTGTGTTTGCATTCAAAATGTATCCAAAGGTTCCTGTAACATAGCCTGAAAATATATACAATATATATAGAGAGACAAGACAGGAAAAAGGCATTTTCCCAGACATAAAACTGGAGAATAACCTCCAGTAAAAAGGTGAGTGATGTTTGGGTTATCTTATAAAATTCCAGAAGTGAACTGTATTTCTACAAGTAAATATTAATTCACATTGTCTTCACAAGAGTCACAAGTATTGTTTAACAGTTTGTCCACATTAAGTTATTTTTTCTTACAGAAATGTAGAATAGGCAACTGTGAATCAACAAAATTGAAACAGACTCCTGCCAAGCAAATGCCTCCTCCGCCTCAGCAAGAGTTCAGTAAACTATAATCTACTGAAAATCATTTTGTAATTTCACTCGCTAATTTTCAAGTATTGGGTGATTCTCTCCAGGAGATGTCCATGCATAGCTCAATGCATGCATATATGTAGCTGATTGGATACAATTTGAAATATCTAAAATCACATGCGTCTACTTTAAATGTTGTAGCGAGATGATATATTTGTTATCGTGTGTGTGTTCCGTAAGGGTGAATAGGTATGCAGGTGAATTAGTATCATAGACTATTAATCTAGCCTGTTAACTGCTTGGTATAATCCCTTGCCCCTCTCCTTCCTTAATAGGTGATGAACTGATCTGTTCTCATGGAGCTAGAAGGAAAAGTTACACAGAAGAATGCAACAGTAATAAAGTAACAATGGTAAACCCTTTGGGATATGGGTGTTACAAAAGTAAATTCTGTAGACTAGAGGAACACAGAGACAGTATGAGGGACAGCTGCAGGTTTCAAGAAAAAGGAATGTTGTCAGAAGACTAGAAAGGACATCGCTCTGGGTTTAGAAGGGAACCAAAAGAGAAACCTTAACGTTCTGTCAATGAACAGCAACGTGCTCAGTGAAGGAGCAACAGTGAGCAGCAACAGAGGGGCTTCCTCTGTTCTTCAGGTTGTCCATCCAGGGACCCTGAGTGTACATAGAATAACTGCAGTGGAATGGTAGGTGCACTGTCCATCTTCCTTTTTCAAGCCAACTGTTTTGTGGGTTTTTGTTTCTTTGTGCATTTTGTTCCATTTTCCCTGCCTTTTTTACTTTCTTGCAAATGACAACTCCCTGTTACACTCCTGAGGTGAAGCTCAGTGTGACACATCAGCACCTGTGTGACAGGGCCACCAAGAAGTGCTTTACATGCTCATTCCTAGCACATACTTTACAGGCGGCATCATCAGCAAGAGCTTTGAGCAGCACACCACCAGACTCCTGACATCGCACTTCTGTGGAATGCTGTGGAGACTCTGACTTTCTCTGTCATAACTGAGTGGCCCTCTAGTACCTAGATGAACTCTGAAACAAGTGACACATATACCAAGTCCATGGACCCCATGGTCCACAAGACTTATGTATTTGCTGGCCCCTGCCTGTGTATGTCACTATGTCACGTGTCATTGGAAGAGGGTGCTAGGAGCATAAAATAAATGCTTTTCTCTCTTCATCACAAGAGGATTAATTGACCCTCATCGTTTTTCTTTTTTCAAAGTATTTAGCATTGGGACTGGAGAGATGGCTCAACAGTTAACAGCATCAGCTGCTCTTCCAGAGGACCCAGGTTCAAATCCCATCACCCACAAGGCAGCTCACAACCGTCTGTAACTCCAGTTCCAGAGGATCCGACACCCTCACCTAGACATAGGCAAGCAAAACCAGTGCACATGAAACAAAAATAAATAAAAATTTAAAATACTAAAAATGTTTAATTAAAAGATTTTTAAAAAGTATTCAGCAACAATGATAACACTTCAGAATCATGACACAATGAAAGAGCAAGTTTCTTGGGGTTTTGTAATTCCTGACATGCTTCTCTTTGAGATTCAGGGAAAATAAGTCGGTATTCTCAGAAATTTCTAAATTATGATTATTTTAAATAAGCATCTAACAATTTTCACATTCTGGTCTGTGTCCACTGCAAAGGCAACTCTTTTGACAAGGGGTGAGAGCTACATTCATCCCTGGGTGTAAGAATGAGTATTTAGAAGGCAGTTAGGAATTGTACTGGTTTGGGGGATTATACTGCCACTGCGAAAGTGTCAGTAGCAGATTCTCATCTAAGATCCAAAACCTTGCTGGCCATGAATGACTGGCTACATTTATAGCACTAGACGTGATTTCCCTCTTATTAATCTGGCCTTAAGTCTAACTGGGCAATTCTTAGTGACCTACAAAATGTAAGCGACACTTTTAGGTGATAGATCTCTTATCCTGCTGGTCATTGTTGTATTTGTAGGCAACACATCTGAATAGAACTGTTGATTACCACACTCTTTTGGTAGCTTGCACCAAGCTGGTATTATGAAAGCTAATCCTCGGGAAGGAGGCTTTCAGGTCAGTACCAACTAAGTTCATCTTCGTCCTTTGTCCAAAGTACATGGTGCCATCAGCAGTGTGGACTTACCTTCAACTTCTGGAAGGCAACCAAGGGCAAAGGCAATTGCTTATTTTGTTTTGAGAATCTCTTAGAGAATCTCTTAGAGAATTTCCTGAGCAACAACTTGAAAGGATGTTCCTCCTGCTTGCCACTAGGGTTTTTTTGTTAGTTAGTCCATGGTTCCTGGGGGGGAACATTAATGCCTTAAGTGTCATGACTTACATGTCATGATTACACGTCATGTAATCTATACACATATGTATACATATATAGTTATATGTATTATGCATAATTTAGGTGAATATAAAGTAATATGACACCCTGTGTCTTTTTCAAAATCCTTAGTGTTATCTATCCTTCCTCTTTCATTATTATCCTCCCTTTCTCCGCCCCACTTAAAGTACCCTCCCATTTTCCCCTTTCCTCATTCATTTGTACCCTGGTGTCTCCCCTCTGTGGCCACCTGCCACAGGTTCCTTTTCCTTTTCCACTGGTTTCTGCAGCAATTCTGTTTTGTTACATATGATGATTTGGAGCTAGGAGCCACAGATGAGGAAGAACATTTGGCGTTTGTCTTTCTGTGTTGGGTCACCTCATAGGAAATAATATTCTAATCCCCAAAATTGATCCACTTCAGGATAATTGTTATACAATGTAAAAGATCCAAACCAAATTTCATCCTTTCCAGAGGTGAAGTCTTTCTCAGACATCTCAGTTATGTATAGTTTTGGATTCTCTTATAGGCAAATTGTTTGGTTGGGGATAGATCACTGCAGGTGGTTGTGTTCTATCCTTTCTGTTTCTTTGTCAAGTTTTATATATCTGTTGAAGTAAGTTCATCCTTCTGTTTTGCCTTTCTCTTCCTCTTAGCACCTTCAGATGTTTTGTTTTCTGTGACTTTTCCTGAAGGCTATCTTTGTAAAGTTCTGCTACAGGGATTGATCAAACTTAGTGTCCAATGGAGTCAATGAGGTAAACTCATCTCAGTTATATATCAACAGGACCAAGGGCGAGTTGCATACAAGCCCCAAGAAAACCAGATACAGTCAAAACCTCAGTCACCTCTTGGGTTCTGTGAACCATCTAAGAGACAGATTCCAAATATCAGATACCTAGATGTCTGTGTACTATCTGGTTGTTGTGATTAGAGCCAATGGTCCAGAATAACTTCTTGGATGAGAGACATATAGACTCCCAGTCTTTCAGAGACCACTGAAACATCAGAAGTCAGAATTGCACCTCCAAACTGACCTTAGAGACCATAGAAGCAAAGCCTCAGTCTCTCCAGTGACACTGGGTATGCTAAAGCTAAGGCTCCTGTCCTGTACTGACCTTTGAAGATATAAAGATTGCATGCCTATTAGCATTGCATACCTAGGCCCCACTGTAGTTGAGAAGCTAGTCCTAAGGAGCTCTCTGGTCCCCTGGAAGCCAGACTTCTGAAAGCAGTCTCTGACCATTAGCAAAAATAGTCATAATTAAACAACTAGTAGTCTTAAATTTCAAAACAAGCTTATTGTTTGAAAAAAAAAACAAAACACTGAATTGAATCTTAGAGTTTAGGAATTTAACCACTTGTAAGTCTACTTTAATGATCATAACAAATCATAATGAGATGTGATACTTAAAATTCTAATATGATGGACTATAAAAAAAGACTATTATGAAGGATGTGGTACAGCTGGGATGTTCACTGGTAAACACTTGGACAACTATGTACTGATACCTACAAAAGTTGAAAAGATGCACAGCTTATGCTCCACTGAGTTTACATCTGGATATATCCAACAGAAATGCATTATATGATTGTCAATACTGATAATTTAATTCCTAAGAATTGGAAAGAGCTCAAATGTCCACAATAGATTGGGTAATGAATTGTAGTATGTTCATAAAATGGAGTATTATATGACAATAAAAATAAACAAATCACTGCTACGTATTAAAAACTGAAAAATTCTCTCAAAGTGATTAGGTAAAAACAGCCAGACAATAAGAATATTATATAGTGTGTAATTAGGGCTGAAGAGTTAGCTCAGTTGGTACAGTGCTTGCTGTACAAACACAAGGACCACAGGTCCACTCCCAACTACTCATATAAGAAAGCTGAGTTTGGCAACATGTGCTTGTAATCCCATTCCTGGAGAAGAAGAGATAGGCAGACTGTTGGAGCTCACTGACCAGCCAGTCTAGCCTAATCAGTAGGCTCTTGGTTTAAAACAGACTCTAAGAGACCACAGTTGCCAACCCAGACTATTATGCTCAGAAAAACTTCGAATCACCATAGATGGAGAAAATAAAATATTCAATGATAAAATCAAATTTAAGCAAAATCTGTCTACAAATCCAGCCTTACTGAAGCTGCTAGAAGGAAAATTCCAACCTAAGGAGGTTAACAACACCCATGAAAACACATGAAACAAATAATCTCAGAGGAGCAAAAACAGAAGAAGGGAAGAACACACACACACACACCACCAACAACACCAACAACCAAAACAACAAGATAACAGGAATCAACTATTATTGGTCACAGATATCATACTCAATATCAATGTTCTCAGTTCCCTAATTAAGAGACACAGTCTAATCAGTGAATGCAAAGACAGGATCCATCATTCTACTGCATCCAAGAAACACACCTCGGCATTAAGGATAGATATTACCTCAGGGTATATGGTTGGAAAAAATATTTCTAGCAAATGGACCTTAGAAGCAAGCTGTTGTAGTCATTTTAATAACTAACAAATTATACTTCAAACCAAATCTAATTAAAAGAGATCAGGAAGGACACTATGTACTCATCAAGGGGAAAGTCCACTAGGAAAACATTGCAATTCTTATCATTAATGCCTGAAACACAGGGTATCCAAGTTTTTTAAAATAACACTACTACAACTCCAATCATATATTGGCACTCACACGCTGACAGTGACAGAATTTTATAACCAACTCTCACCAATGGACAGGTCATCTACACAAAAATTAAACAGAGAAATACTGGAGTTAACAAATATCACAATCTAAATAAACTTAACCAATATTTACAGAACATTTCACCAAAATACAGAAGAGCATACTGTCTTCTCTGCACCTCCAAAACTGATCACATACTCAGACACAAAGCAAGTCTCAACACATACAAGAAAACTGAAATAACTCCCTGCATCCTATCAGTCCACCATGGATTAAAACTGGTATCAACAACAGAAACAACAGAGGCTTACAAACTCATGAAAACTGAACAACTTTCTATTGAATGAAAAAAAAATGTGTCAAGAAATAAAGAAATTAAAGACTAACTAGAATTCAATGAAAATAAATACAAAGCATACACAAACTTACCGGACACAATGGAAGCAATGCTAAGAGGAATGTTCATAGCACTAGGTGTCCACATAAAAAGAATTGGAGAGATCTCATACTAGAAACTTCACAGCACACCTGAAAGCACTAGAACAACAAGAAGTAATCACATCTAAGAGGAGTACATAATGAAATAATGAAAATGAGGGCTGAATCAATAAAATAGAAACAAAGAGAACAATCAAAAGAATCAATGAAGCAAGGAGTTGGTTCTTTGAGAAAATCGACAAGATAGACAATTCCTTCTCCAAACTAAGAGGCAGAGAGAGAACATCCAAATGAACAAAATCAGGAACAAAAGGGGACATAACAACAGACACTGAGGAAACCCAAGGAATCATTAGGACAGACTTTAAAAACCTGTACTCCACCAAATTGGAAAATCTAAAAGAAATAGATAATCTTCTCTATAGGTACCACTAGCCAAAGTTAAATCATTAAAAGTTTCCCAACCACAAAAATCCTGGGACCAGTTGGCTTTAGTGAAGAATTCTACCAGACTTTCAAAGAAGAATTAATGCCAACACTGCTCAAATTATTCCACAAAACAGGGAAAAAAAGGAACATTGTCCAGTTCATTTTATGAGGCCACAATTACCCTGATAGCCAAACCACACAAAAACTCAACAAAGAAAAGAATTACAGACCAGTTTTCCTTATGGACATACATGCATAAATACTCAATAAAATACTCACAAATTGAATCCAAAAACATATAAAAACTATCATCCATCGTGATCATGTAGGCTTCATCCCAGAGATGCAATGATGTTTTAATATACAAAAATCAATAAATATAATCCACCATATAAACAAAGAAGAAAAAAAGACATGATCATCTTATTAGATGCAGAAAAGGCCTCTAATAAAATCCAACAACCACTCATGATAGAAGTCTTGGATAGATTATGGATACAAGGATTATGTCTAAACATAATAAAAGCAGTTTACAGAAAGACCATAGCCAATATCAACTTAAATGTAGAGAAAATCAAAGCAATTCCACCAAAATCAGGAACAAGAAAAGACTGTCCATTCTCTCCATACCTATTCAATATAGTGCTTGAAGTTTTGGTTAGAGTGTTAAAACAAATTTATGAAATCAGGGGGATACAAATTGGTAAGAAAGAAGTAAAAGTGTCATTATTTACAGGTAATATGATAGTATATATATATATATATATATATATATATATATATATATATATATATATATGTGTGTGTGTGTGTGTGTGTGTGTGTGTGTGTGTCCCTAAAAATTCTACCAGGGAACACCTACAGTTGATAAACTCTTACAACAAAGTGACTGGATACAAGATGAACTCCAAAAAATCAGTAGCCCTCCTATATATAAATGGCAAACAGACCGAGAAAGAAATCAGGGAAACAAAACCTTTCACAATAGCCTCAAATAATATAAAGTATCTTGTGGTAACTCTAACCAAGCAAGTGAAAGACTTGTATGATAAAAACTTCAAGTCTTTGAAGAAAGAAATTGAAGAAGATATTAGAAGATGAAAAGATCTGCCATGTGTATAGATAGGTAGGATTAACATAATAAAAATCACCATCCTGCCAGAAGCAATCTACAAATTCAATGCAATCCTCTTCAAAATTCCAACACAATTCTTTACAGAACTTGTATTCTCAACTTCATATGGAACTACAAAGACTCAGGATAGCTAAAACAATCCTGAACAATAAAAGAGCTGCTGGAGTATCACCATCGCTGATGCCAAGTTGAACTACAGAGCTATAGTATTAAAAACTATATGATATTGGCATCCAAACAGACATGTTGATCCATGGAATCAATTGAAGACCCAGACATAAACCCAAACATATATGAAGTCCTGATTTTTGATAAAGAATCCAGAAATACAAACTGGACAAAAGACAGCATCTTCAACAAACAGTGCTAATGTCTGCATGTATAAGAATTCTAATAGATCCATACTTACCATCCTGCACAAAACTTAAGTCCAAGTGGGTCAAAGACCTCTTCATAAAACCAAACACACTAAACTTGACAGAAGAGAAAATGGGGAATAGCTTTGATCGCATTGGCACAAGAGAAAACTTTCTAAACAGAACACTGATGGCACAGGCACTAAGATCAGGAATAAATGAGACCTCATGAATTTGAAAACTTCTGTAAGGCAAAAGACACCATCAATCAGAAAAAGTGGTAGCCTACAAAATGGGAAAAGATTTTTACCTACCCCAAATCCAATAGAGGACTAATATCCAAAATATATAAACTATTTATCAACAAACCAAATAATCCATTTTAAAAATGGGATACAGATCTAAACAGATCTCAACAGAGCAATTACAAACAGCTGAGAAACACTTTAAGAAACATTTCAACATCTTAGCCATCAACGAAATGCAAATTAAAACCACTCTGAGATTCTATCTTACACTTGTCATAATGGTTGAGATCAATAAACAAGTGACAGCTCATGCTGTCAAGGGTTTGGAGCAAGGAGATCACTTATCCATTGCTGGTGGGACTGCAAACTTGTATAGCCGCTATGGAAATCAATATGGCAGTTCCTCAGAAATTTGGAAATCGTTCTACCTAAAGATTCAGCTATACTACTCTTGGGCATATACTCAAAGGATGCTTCACCCCACCGCAAGGACACTTGCTCAACCATGCTCATTATGGCTCTATTTATAATAGCCAGAAACTGGAAACAATCTAGATGTCCCTCAACCAAAGTATGGATAAAGAAAATGTGGTAGATTTACACAATGGAATATTACTCAGCTGTTTAAAAAAACAATATCATAAAGTTTGCAGACAAATGGGTGGAACTAGAAAAAACGAATCATCCCGAGTGAGGTAAGCCACACTCAGGAAGACAAATATGGTATGTATTCACTTCTTAGTGGATATTAGTCATTAAGTAAATGATAATCAAACTGCAATTCATAGACCCAGGAGGTTAGGTAAACAGAAGATGTCTAGTGGTGGCAGGGAGACACACGATTCTCCCTGGGAAGGAGAAATAAATAGATTTTATGGCTGACTACATTAGGGGTGGGCGGGAACAGGAACAGAAGAGAACAGGTTGTGGGGATAGAGGGATAGGATACAGAGAGAGATCATGTGGAGAATAGGAAGTACGAGAAAGTACAGAGACAGCTGGAATTGGGGGACTTTTGGGGGTGGTGTGGAAGCCTAGTACAGTGGAAACTTTCTGAAATCTATGGAGGTGATCCTAATGAAGACTCCTAGTAATGGGAAATAAGGCCATCTCTTGTAGCCAGGCAGGGCTTCCAATGGGAGGCTGGGTTTCAATCATTTGAGTTGTTAGACTAGAGCATCCCATGGAAATCCCCCAACCAATGCACATGCTCTCTGAAATCTGACAGCAGGGGCCTCCCTCCTAAGCACCACACAACTCATTGAACATGGAGCCTTCACCCTTTTCCTGAGAGAAGAGACTTGGTGGGATACTAAAAGAGAAACACAAACATCAACCCAGCCACAAAACCTTTGACCTACAATCTGTTCTGCCTGTAAGATACGATAGGGTGATGGTGGAACAGAACCTGTGGGAGTAGTCAATCAGTGTCTGACCATCTTGTCTTAAGGCCCATACATGACACTACTCGAATGACCAAGAACCAGAGACTAGATAGCTCAGAGACCTAGGGTAAAATTAAGCACTACTGGACTAAAAAACAAAACAAAAACAAAAAAATGTAAACATATCAATGAAATGATTTCTAACGATATTCTGCTATACTCATAGATCAGCGCCTTATTCACTCATCATCAAAGTATCTTGCTGCTTCCTCCTGCAGCAAGAAGGGAACAGATGCAGAGACCCACACTCAGACATTATTTGGAGAGAGAGTCCTTGGAACACATAGCTCTGAACGTGATTCAAGTAAAGGAATAAGTTATGAAAGCTGATATAACATTAAGTGCTTTTCTAGTACCAATTCTGTCTCTTTTTTTTTTTTTTTTTGGTTTTGGTATAGGGTAAGTACATAAAATATTCAATAATGAAATGTGAAATTTAACGTGAGGATCCACAGCTTCCATTCAGAATGCCTAATTTATTATATTTTATTTTGTTGTTGTTTTCTTTGTCGAGACAGGGTTTGCCTATTGTAACTGCGGCTGTCCTAGAACTCACTCTGTAAAACAGACTAGCCATGAACTCACAAAATCTGTCTCCCTCTGCCTCCCGAGTGCTGGGATTATGGGTGTGTGCCTCCACCACCTGCCTGAATGCCTATTTTAACTGTTCAGTTGATTGAGTTTTATATTTTAGTGTGTCATGTTTTTATTTATTTATTTTTTTATAATAAAGGTTATTTGAAAATAAAATTATGTAACTAAATATAAAACTATACATTTTTCAAGCATTTCTAAAAAGGATGATAGACTAAAGAGAAACTTTGTTACTCTTCACATATAATAGTGAAGTGGTCAGCAGAGTAACTGTTCCCTCAATTTTTCCATACCCTAATTACTGGATCTTGTGACTATACCACCTTAAGTGACAAAATGGGTCTTATTAAGTGTTACATAAATGACACAGAAAATTTCAGTTAGATTGGAATATTTGATAAATCTACTTCAGTATGATACTGTAGATAGAAGCAATGTACAACATACCTGACAATTAATAAAAGATTAGCTGTTAAGTGTTGTCCACACACATACAGTGAAGACAATTGTAGTGAGATGATATGTGTCAATTATCTTCTCTAAGCCATTCCACAATGACTGAGTACGTTACAAGACCCATCATGATGCACGCTATAAGTAGCTGTTAATTTATATTTTATTTTCTAAACCGAGAACTTGGTCGATAAAACTGGGATTATAATAGATTATCCATACAGTTACACACTTCAGGTTTTTTCAAAGTAGTCAAAATTTTCTGGTAATGTCAATCAGAGATTTCTTGTTGGAGAAAAATAAAACATAAGCGACATTGCTAATTTGAAGATAAGAGAAAGGAGTAGTGGCTGAGTGATTTGACTGGCCCCTTAAAGGTGGAAAACTGGGGAAAGCAGATTCTCCCTGAAACCTACAGAAGAGAGTAAAATCTTGTTGGGATGTTGATCTTAGGCTAGTGAGCTCCACCTGCATTCAGATCAAATACATCTGTGCCTGATAAAAGTGATGATATTTACTATCCCTTGCTAATGAGGAATAGAAACAGAATCTTCCTAAGAATGAATTACGAAGGGACAATTCTTTAGTTTATCTTTTTCCACACACAAAACTTGATCCAGAAGATGTTTCAGGACATACGCTTCATCCGAATTATAGGTTTCTATGTGATGACTCAAAGTCAATGGTGTTCCTCTTCAACTCAGATAGTGAGCACTTTCTACATAAGTCTAGTTCTTATGTTTGTATGGGAGACATAATAGGACTTCCAAATCCCCTCAGACTTTATTCAAAGAATAATTTAATTTTCAGGATAAGCTAGTATTGATCACTCAAAAAACCCGGTTGAACCTCTGATCAACACATCTGATAGACTATCTGAAGTACACTTGTCCTAATTTAGCTTCATGCACATAGTCTCTGAGACAAAGATTTGAGTTTAAGGATTTTCTTGGGAGGTATTCAAGAAATATGGGTTGTAAAACAAGGAAAGGAGGCAAGTTGATAATAGTTTTACAAATGCTGTTATTGCAGCTGACTGCAATCCCATTGGCCATTATACAAACAGAGGTCAGAATAGAGAAGAGAGAAGGGGTATTTTGTTCATGAGTATCGTGTCTCATTGGCACAAATATAATGTGGTGAATATGGAATTCTCAGTACACAACATGACTCACAATACACAGCATTGGGCATCTATGCTCAGAAAACCTGTCTTCGTACAGAGGGAGACATAGCATGTGACATATAATAAAATGTCTCTCAAGGACCTCCAACTAAACCAAAGGAATCTGAAAGAGATACTGGTAAGTATGTTACAAGACCAATCAATATGAATGGCTGTAGCCAGGATGTACTTCAAGGGAAAGCTGTCAGATGGTGAATATGTATTGCATATAAACTTTCTAATCTCAGTAGTCCACAAAACCTGGAGATATGAAAACTCATTCTATCTTGATCTTGATTAAAAGCTCTAAACCTAAGCTGATTAATTACACCTGATAACTGACAAGTTGATGTGATTTCTCTGTTTTCTCAGACAGTTTCAAGGACTCTTTGGTCAATACAGATTACTTGGTAATTTTCTGCTACTGTGCTTAAAATCTTGGTGTTAAGGCAATGGTTGGAATGAAATTATCTATTTTTTCCAGACTTAATTGTTTTAAATTAAGTTCTATGTAGATTCATGAGTCAATACTGAAATGTCATTAATTCCTCACAACTATTTAATGGATTGTAAAACTTTACTGTTTCAGAAAGGGAAAATAAAGTGCTTACTCATTATTTGGTCACAAGTAAAATCTTTTAAGTCCTAACTGTCTTTGTTATTTCTTTCCTTTGTGGTTAATGCTCCTCATGTCTATAACTGAAGGAGAGTTATCATGGTACACACACTGGTACCTCTCACCCTGGACCCAGATACTTTTGAGTTCATAACCTACTTTCATTGAACATTATTCCTGTAGCTTTGAGGAAGTCACCTAATCTGTTGAAACTTTAGTTTTCATATCAGCCCTACTCTATCAAAGAGATAAAAGTTGAATCACAGAGAAACAATAGATTTTCATGGACTCAATTCTGCACAATTCTAACCATTCATTTTGTTCATTTCCTGATAAGTCTGATATGTTTGGGAGCTTGTTCAGAATATACTGAGAAGCCTTTGAGCATTTCCTTATTGCCTATCTGTTCTCTGCTAGATTCCCTTGTGCCTGCTCCATTAACAGAAGTGCTTAGAAACAGACGTATGGGCAAAACAAAAATTCCCATCAGAGAACATAGAACCATCATTAACTAGCTTCATTTTAGTGTTCACCACTCAAGGGTAGGTTTACTTTAACTTCAACAATGAGAGATATCTTAAATAGTAGAGATGAAGACACTGCTAAGTTTTAGTTCTTAGAGAGAAGGAGACTAAGGGTGTTTCATTAATTCCTGCTTATGAAGACAGCAAAAATAAAATGTGTAGTAGCTATTCAAACCATTACCAGGTTTACTGATTAAACTGAAATACATTTAAATACTCAGAAACATTAAAACCTTGCTAAATATTACTCTGTTTTTACTGTTAAACCTAAAGCATCCATTCACTTCAACAGAACTTCACGTTTACTTTGATAGGTGATACAAAGCAATAACCCACCACTGACTATACTCCTAGATGATCCCAATGCAAAGTGTTGGTGAGCTAAGGGGATTTTGAGCATGCAACAGTGTACATGCATTGCAATGTGACACTTAAAACAGAAAAGGTTCAAGAGTGAGAACACGGGGATGGCTCAGTCAACAAAGGGCTTTCTGTGTTCACATCATAGTTACTTACATAAAAAAGTCATCACTGGAGAGGTGGAGACAAGGGATACTTGGAGCTCAGGTAGAGTGAGAGACTTTGTCTCAAACATCAATAACAGGCACACCAAAGTAGAAAGTGGAAAGCCCACAGGGTCTTATTCCTACACAAAGAACTATGAACAACTAAGGAATGCAGAGAGCAGTAGAATCTTCTCCAGGGAAGATTACTCCAATTGATTTTTCAATACAAAATTGTCAGCCCTGTAAACATACATATGATCAACATTATGCAAAATGAGCAGGTTATATTTATAAACATATATGCATTTCCATACACATATATGCATGTAACTACAATTAGTGCAAAAAGAGGACATGAATTTGAAAGAGAGAAAGGAGTTCAGAGGTATATGAGAGGATGTGTAGGAAGAAAGGGAGAGAGAAATGACATAATCATAATTTCAAAAAAAGGTAAGTTGAAAAGAGTTTGAAGACACCTGATACTGACCCCTGTCCTCCACACACATACCTGCACACACATGAACACATGTAAACATGTACATACATGCTTCTACACACAAACATTCAGGTTCAAGAGTGAAACCTTGTAGTAATTCTCTCTTAAAGGTCTATGCATGAAAACCAAATTCGATAGAATTAGAGGAAAACATACTGTGCTTTTGAGATAGTTTCGTTACATGTGGCTTTCCTCCCCTTGTATAAAAAACATATGAAGAGGAGGAAAAGAAAAGCATAAAGAACATAAAATATGAGAAATGTAAAAGAGGAAAAATACCTGCTCTCTAAATTGTTAATCTTAAAGTCTTTATTCAAAGCATAGTTATAGAGGTGTGGTGGACAAAGCATGAGTACAGACTAGTTCAAGGCTCAAGATTAGGCCTCCAATATTGAGATGAAAATATTATTATTAATTCTGTAGACAACAATAGAACTCAGTCAAAATAACACAATGTTTTCGCATTATCTTTCTGAGTAACGTGAAGCAATCAGTCAGGAGAACGATAACCTGTACTTTATCCTACTTCTTTATCTCTCTGCTGTGCAAACTGTAGTAAGAAATAAGCCAACAAAGATTTAGCATGCAATACCCACTGTAATGACCTCAGAAGAAAGGGACAAGGAAAAAGTTCCTTCCGATCTGATGACAGGGGTTGGGAAACAAACTGGGCTTGACATACACTTAGAACTAACTCAATATCATCATTTTGCTTAAGTCTTTCTTGCTTATTTTTGTCTTACTTGTCCATGGATAAGAAAAAAAATTGGGAATTCTAGCATGAAAATTATAGTCATGTTATCATTACAACCATTCTTTAAAAAGTCATTTTTAATTTTAGAGAAACAAGCCTTAAACATGAGAGTTTGGATCCAGGATATAAGGCTCTGGTAACAGATATCATTTCCTATATATTTTGTTTTATTTGTTTGCCTTTTTTTTTAAATTTGTACTATTAGCCTAATAAATGGACTTTATTTCTAGGTACCTGGTTTCAAAAATACTTAATTATGTGTAAGGCAGGAAAAGGACAATCCCCTCCCAGTTCTTAATGATTCATGATGGATGTCGCTATAGTAAAAGACAGTAGCACAGTAAATTAACAAGAAAAATGTAACAAATGTGTTCAATTATGGCTTTATATGACAGAGCAGTATTCAGAGGGATGATTCAAAGACAGGGTGGATTGCACAGGTTTATGTTATCCATTTTATACTCCATTAAGAAACTCAGCAAGACCTACATATATTCAGATCCTTCTTAGTCTCTAAATAGAGCATCTCTCCTCCCAAGTATGGGACAGGATACCTGAAATGGAGTTACGTGGTCTACTGCCAGACAGAGTATGCCAGAGAACCTTATGGTGAGTTCCAAAACAGCAAACATAGGGCTATATCTTTAGATTTTATGGCTTGCTTTACGGAAAGAGAGTTAATTTCTAAGACTCACCTCAAGAGCAGGAAGTTTAGTTTCATACATTCAATTGAAGGACCAGAGTACAGAGTGGGATGGGATGGGAAGACAGAAATATTAAAGAAGTAAGAAAGGGTTTCAATATGTAGTTCAGTGTGGCCTGGAACTCACTATGTATTCCAAACTGCCACACTGGCGTATAACTAGCAATGATTATGCCTGCAGTTCCCCAGTAATGGGACAACACAGGTGTATCACCATAGACTAGAAAAAAAGTTACTTATAAGGGCTTAAGTTTCTGATATGATTTTCTGATATCAACAGAGGGAAAAAACCACAAAGGTAGGCACAGAACGATTTAGCAGGCTGTAAATGCTTGGTATTACCCAGTAAACCACAGTGCCCTTTGATGATAAGGGAATAAACAGACATCTGGTGATTGTTGCAGTGACTAATTTAGGGAATGTGAATAAGGCCAGAGGTGTTGGTGTACGAGGACCCTAGGTCACCATATGCCTCACAACAGCAGAGTCAATGGCAAACTCAAGTCCAAGTGTCGTGTCTTATTGTCCTACAGACGCTAGTTCACCGAAATATTGTCTCATTTTGTAGGCAGAAAAACTGACATATAGAGAAGGTAAATGGCTCCTCTAAGATCATTTGATTAAAAATAAAAATAATGCATTCCTGGTAAGAAATAGAATGCTCTGTCTCACAGATTTCTGTCTGTCTTGAATTTTTGATGGCCCATGACCCTTCATCATTTCATCGTTTTTTATGTTTTGTGGTGCACATGTTTATATGTGCATTATGAACACTGCTGCTGTGACTTTAACATTTCCCACGGCAATGATAGGACACCGACCGTTTGCATCACATTACTTGTAGAATTCAGTGCTGTTACATGTGTACTCATCCCTATTCAATGACTCACGACCACAACTTTCTCTCCATTCCAGTGGAAACTGTATGCTTTAGACCACAGCTCTCTAGTGCCTTGTCCCTTCACCCCCTAGCAGTCATTTGTGACTGTTATTTTCTGTGACAAAGAAATCTTGATCTTTAAGCTTCACTTCCAGTAGAAAAAAAAATTGTAACTATATACAAAAAGAGGCAAGAGAGAAGAAATTGTAACAATCCCTGCAGTACTATGTGAACTCTGTGAGTGTGCTGTGTGTATCTTTAAAAGTCTCTCTACCTCTCAGCAGGCCTCCTCAGTGTCTGTCCCTGGAATTTTCTGTCCCAAGGTTCCCCCAGCCTTCAAGAGTAGCTAGCAGGGAAAATTCCCTTTGTAGTTTCAGAAGCAGGCTTGTTGCCATGGAATCCACAATACCACTGTAGTTGCCAAATAAAAAGGTAACCATGAAAGATTTGGTCAAAAGATAGGCTGTGGCCCTTCTTCTGGATTGGTAAGTCTTCTGGAAAGTCTGATTGGTAGGATTCCTTTAAGGGCTCAGCCCCAAAGTGCTTTATGTCATCACTTGAGCTATTTGAAAACTGAAGCTCCAGGAGTCCTCTGAAAGAACTTGCTCCAGCACTTCCCACCAATGGCCAGTCCTAAAGGTAGTGCTGCTATTAATGGCACAATGCACCATCCCAAGACCCAGCACAGCAAATTGCAAAGCACTGATGGTGGTTTGAAGAACAGAATCCCAAACAAAGCCCAGGTAAGAAGCCATCTGCTGCAGCCTTAATCTGCACAGCCCAAATATTTTCATTTTTCTCCGCAATGCTCTTTAAGGCAGTCTTTACTCAGACAAAGTTTCTCTCATGAGATATTTTATTGCATTGACTCTGCACTTCCACTAATATTTTGTTATAGGTGGCTGCTACAAAGTTTAGATTTGGGTAGAAAGGGAATCTCTTCTCTAGACAAGAGAAGATGCATACAGAGCCACAAGGTCCTCGATTCTCTAAAATACAGACTTTGTAAACTTTCCATTTAGTCTCAAGCATGTTGAGGAACAAGATTTTGAAAGATCAAACTCTTTGGCCCACCAACCTATTATATTTACAATGCTTCAGAACAACAAAAAAGAGAGAAGTGATAGTAAACCTTACTGAGATTGTGAGGTAGATAGAGCTTGTACTTGGTGCACATGAAATGCCTCTCTGGTTAAAGGATCTTTTTGGTGTTAAACAAAGATTCATTGTAACCCCATAGCCTGATTATAGGCTGGAGTCTCTCTTTGAAATCTGGTCCCCCAGTTCCTTTCTAAAATCACTTTAAGAAATGTAGCATAGGGTGTTCTGCATACTGACAGCAAAGCAGCATCTTTGTAAAACAGACTTTCCAGGTATATTTATTTTACACTTTTGTCCCCTCTTTTTGCCCCCGCTCCTCAGTTGCAAAATATTTGAGGATATGTGTTAGAGAAGAGAAACTCCAGGACATATGCAAAATAGTGTCCCGAACCTGTAAGGTGCTTGAATAAAATCAATTGTGCATGTCCCCTACATGCCAGGTATCTGTCTTGAGGACAGATAGCCAATCTCACTGTGGGGAATTGGGAAGGCTGTGTGTGGAACTCCATGCAATCCTCCCTTGTTTAGTCACCCCAGGAAGCCAGTCTCTGCCTGGGGAAAGGGCAGGTTGTGATAAGTAAGCACTTAGAACAGATAGGGCTGGCTGGGACCAGGCCTCCATTCAGTGAATCAAATCTTCAGGTCCACTTGGGAGGTGCAAGGGCACTCAAGAGCCTGTGGTAAAATGGTATGATCCCCCAAGTATATCTTTCTCTTACCCAAAGACAGTGGGAAGCATCTCCCAGAAATCTCAGGTTGGAGTTAGATGAAGATAAAGGATATAAAAGAACTGACAGCACTATACCCCATCCATTCAGATCATTGTTAAGATGCCCCTTGTCCCTGAAGTACTTATTTCACTGACCACTGTTTACCTTCTAGGTTATTCTGATTGTTGGGTATCTTATTTGAGCATAAATGCCTTCAGAACAAGTTTTCCTTTTCTTTATTTATCTTGGTTTCAAAACTATATTCTAGTGTTTGAAATTGAAAGAGTAAATCAATTGACAGGACAGCCATTTCTATGCAAGGAAAGGATCTCGCAGGTACAAAAGTGTAACTGTGCCCTTCCTTAATCATGGAGGCATCTTTAGGAGTAACTGACAGTATCTCTGCTGTGGCATGTCCTGACAGCTCTTTCTGATGAGCGAGCCGTCCAGAGCCTGTTTGCTAAGATATATTTAGATATTTTTCAGTTGAAGTTGGCTTCCACTGAGAGCCGCAGTTATCTTACTAAATATTTTCTGGAAATAATAAACTCTGCTGAGATCATAACAGAACGGAGCCGACAAGGACCTATTTTCTCCCTCCAAAGTGCAAATAAAGTTGTCTTTATTATCATGATGTTCAGGCAAAAGTTTCACCTCATGGGTCTCTTAACAAGCTATGTCTTGACCAACAACCTTACCTATTGGCAAAAGCAATCCGTGAGAGTCTGTGGATGCCTAAGGTCGGTGATCTTTCAAATGCTTTGCCAGGAATAAGGTACTATAGGGCAGTGCCTCAAATCCTACCAACCTCAGAGAAGATCCCTTTAGCTTTTCTTCTCCTTCTTCTTTGCGCTCATACAGAAATACAGCTACCTCTTTCACATACTGGCTACTCTGCAAAATTCTGTTGGAAAAAGATTTCCCAGCACAGCAAACAAAAAGTGAACACTGTTAGGCAGTGACTTGGGAATGTCCTTCACTTTGTTCTAATGTAGCTTGGTGTGGACACCATGATTCCAGCACATGGACTCTAAAGCCCAGACTCATGCCTGCCCAGGAGCCAGAACTTTTCAAGTCTGGAAATCATCTAGAGTTTCTTTCTGGAACTTCTGAATCCTTAATCCTATTGCCTTTCTTTCCTTTTTAAGGCCTTATGTCCCAGGGATGAACTGAAATAGGCATTCTTCATTGACTAAGTCCATTCTCTGCTTACTTCTAAAGTGTACCCTATGTTGTTATGTCTATCCCGATACTATTGCCCAAGATAATTGATCCTCCCTCCTCATGAGCATATCCATGTAAAGTACAGAGGGCTCTTGATATTCTTATTTTCTATGAACTCTTTTCCTGAACAGTTACAAAGTTTTTAAATTTTGCCCTTCACTTCCTTTTTTCCCCAAGTCTCCCCATCAATATGACTGAAAGTGGTCAATATTATCCATACAGAGCATGAATAATCTATTGTTTTAAAGTTTCTTCCTCCAAATAAACTGTTCATCGTTCTTAATCTCATCTTTTATAAAATATCCTGGCATAGACATGATGCAGACAAGTTCTTGTGACAAGACTGATCCTGAGAACAGAAATAAGTGATGTAAAACTCTCTGAGTATTTAGGCTTCATGGAAGAGCCTTATATTAGTTGTTCTCATGACCACAAAAGTGATTTGGAGATCCCAGCCTCACTCTGGTTTCCTTTCTGGTGACATCGCCGCTTCCTCTCCCATTCATTCCCACCATTAAGGTGTCATATATCACAAGGTACTCATGAGACCTGAGCCAATACTGGTATTACACCTATGGGCAGTCAGAACTATTACCTCCAATTTTTTTTTCTTGAGAAAACTATATAATTTCATACATTTTGTTTTGGTAATTGAAGACTGATTACATGGAAATTTGTGCCAAAAAAGCTGCTCATAACTATTACTATGGCTGTGAATGTGAAGACAGGTTTGTAATTAGAGGCTGTGTTAGAAGAGTTAGAAGGAGCAGACTGGAAAAGTCTATGGTTCTGTAACTATTGTGTTGTTGATGATTCCATGAGATATCGAAAGACAAGGGTACTAGGGAACTTATCTCAGATGGCAATAAGGAACCTGTTAGAAATTAGAGAAAGGAACTCCAGCCCAGAAACAAAGGGAGGAGAAGTAGACTGTGCTTCCCAGCTGGAGGGGCTGCACAGTCACAGTGTAAATGGTATTGGAAGGATCAGAAGGACTGCTACCACCATCTTAGAAAAAAGTACATAACCACTAAGCTATGTAGACCATGCTTGAGATGCAGATATTGATACTCTAACCACCACAGAAGACTGGATTATGTGATTAAGCAATGTAAACAAACCTTATCCACTGAATGTAGCAAAGAAGAAAACAAATATACCAAATTCCATATCATTACATGGGTTTTCACCTTTATACTCAAGCAGAAGGAATAGACAATAACTATGAAAAGATCATCAAATTCTAACAATATAAATTTAAAATTTATACAGCACCATAAAGGACACTGAAAAATTCAAATGTAAAATAGAAATGAAGCAATGGACTGTAGAGATGGGTCAGTGGATATGAGCACTTGCTTTTTTTTTTCCCACAAAACCAGGGTTCAAGTCTCAGCACCAACATGGTGGCTCACAATCCCCCATAAGTCCATTTCCAGGAGATCTGGCACCCTTTTCTGGCCTTCACAGGCACTGTGTACATGTGCCATGCACTTAAACTTACATACATAAAAGCAAAACACATAAACATAAAATAAAAATAATCCTTAAGTATACATATACTCAAAGGGGCAAGCTCTTTACAATAATTTAAAATCACAGTAAAAAATAATTTAGAGGTAGTGATAAGATGTAAGATACTACAGAGGGCTATGAAATAAAACTAGAATAAGAAGAAATATGTATAATAATGATTAAATATAACACTATGAAAATTTGCCAGTTCTGCCTATGGTGATCTATAAAATTCACATGAGTAGAATATCTTTTAAGCAAGACAAATGATTTTAAATTTATGTGGAAAGTTAAGAAGGGAAAATAAATAGAAAATTATTTGAAAGGATAATAATGAGGGATAATTAGCAGTATGTTATACTTGAAATAATTAGAGACTTTTATCTTAACAAATGAATACATAGAAAATATTACAGGTGATTATAAAATCTATGCATAAAATAATGGGAAATATAGATTTTTAAAATGGCATTTACATAGAGAAAGTCATCATAACTATAGCATAAAATTCAAGACCCACAAAAATGGAGGTTAAAACTTATCTGCATAAAAATCAAACTTTTTTTTCTGAATAACAAAACTAAAATTAAAAAAAAAAACCCAACCCCATAAAAAAATAAAAGGCAAGGGCCAGAAAGTTGTTTACAAGTTTACAACATACAATGAAAAATTTTAATCTATAAAGACATTTAATCTGTAAGGGCATCTCAGGGTCATAAGAACTAGAAAGAAACTGTGACATGAGTCTACTCATGTCCGAAGAGAACCCGTGCTCTCTTTGTAAGCACAGAATCCAAGAACTCCCTTCTCTCTTTCCTACATGTCATTCTATAGTTGAAAATGTCAAAAGTAGCCAAGAAAATAATTCTAATACTCTCTAACATACACTGAGCTCCTTCAAATCACCAAGCATTTCAAGTGTCTTATATCCACCATCTCACAAGTAGAAGTACTTGACTTGCTTCAGCAGCGAGGAAACAGAAAGCTTAATCAAAGGAACCAGCTTATTGTAATCAAAACAAAGTTTGGAAATTAGGTTTGCCCAATCCTTGATCAAAGGGCTGTGTTCCTTAATTCACACTGCCTCTCTAAACACAAAATGGTATGAGCAGTGAGGTTCATTACCACCATTATGAAGAAACCCATGACATTCAACATTGAAGGATGGCATTGGTATGGATTATGGGCATTATTGGTTGCTTTTTCTTTGCTACTTGGTTCTTAATAAGAATTTGAGGTCATTTTCACAAATAACTCAAAATGCACGTATTAGGACTTCGTATATACAACACTGCCTGAACACAGACACACCTCGGCAGTGATCTCAATGCTTCTTCTCCTTAAACAATTCTGAGTTAAAGAACATAGATTGAGTCATGTGAACTGAGAGTTAAGCCCATACAGAGCCCTAGAGGTGAGTTGCCTGGTATCTTAGAATGCCTGCTACTTTTAGAAGCTTGTTGCAAGGCACATAGCTTCCCAGGATATATGGCTCACTGTATCCAACATTTTCTGAAAAGAATGATATCAATAAGTGATAGGTGACACAATCAATGAAAAGTAAGCATAAAAAATTCTTTAAGAAATTTCTCATTGAGAGGTAGACTCTCCCAGTGTTTCTCTTGAATCTAGACTTGACCTAATGGCTTGCATAGCTAATACAGTCTGACTAAGACAACCTGGGACTTCTAGGACTCAGATCAGGAAGCCTTAAAGCATGAATCCAGCCTTAATAGAATAGTTACTCTTGGAACTTATACAGCATCCTTAGCAGGAATCCCAAGTAGATAAGGTGAAGCCCAAGTAGGAAGAAGAAAGGTCTGTGATGCGTTCTTAGCCGAGATGCCTTGCCAACTTGCCTACTGTGTGAGTGAGCGACCTTCGCGGTGGCTCTCTCACCTTGGGACCTATCTGTTCCAATCGATTCCTTGCCCCTTCAGAGCCCTGTCAAAGGGCAGATTTCCAGATGGTGGTTGTGGAAGTGTAGTGATGCTTTATGAATCAGCAATAGGAACTGGAAATGTGGGTATTCTAGTTGCAAAAAATGTATAGAGAAGCCATTCTTTCATAACATTTTCTATACTTACACTTAAATTTTGAGGAGTTTGCTTTGATCACCCATTACTCTCAAGTTTTGGCCATGATGCCTTTCCTCTGGCTATAAATAAACATTTGCTTTATTTTGTTCAGTTTTATTTTGTTTCGTATAAAGGATTATGTGCTTAACTCTTAAAATAGAAATGTATCTGGCTGTAAAATTCAAAGAATCAATTCAAATATCTTCTACACAAAATCAAAATTATCTGTGTAATTAATCAGCCTCAGTTGAAAGTAAAAACTATATACTCACCTTCCAGAGTTGATGTATTAACCTCTGGTCCTGGAATGCACAGGCTGGAGGGACACTTATATCCTTATCCTTAGTAAATTCATTTCTTATACTACCTATAGTGAATGCTCAACATTATCTATTAAACTTAGCCATCAAGCCTTTATCCTCCTCTGCTATTGTAGTAGTGTATTTGATAATGTCTGGTGTATAGTAGGAGGTCAGTAAACTCTAGACACAAATTCTGAACTCCTTCATCTAATGGAAACTTGTCAATCTTTGTGTTGGTATTTGTCACAAATATCTACTGCTTTCTTACTATTGTCTGGATATTGACTGCGTGTTTCCCCCAAGGACTCACATGTTAAAGCCTTGGTACTCAGTTTGGTGGTATTGAGGTGATGGGACTTTCAAGTGCTGAGCCTAATGAAAAGTCATTAGATGACTAGAGACAGCCCTTGGAAATAATGAAGGTAGTTCTTGTGGGATTCTGAGTTAGTTCTCATGAAAGGGAGTGACAAGAATGAATCCAGCCCCTGATGCACTCTGGATCATGGTATATATGGGATCTCTTGCTCTTTGCCATGAGGTAATAGAGTCAAAACCCCTTGCCAGGGCCAGCACTTTGTTGTTTAAGAGAATCAACCTCCAAGGCTGTGAGTGAAATAAACCTCTTTGTAAATACTCAGCTTCTGATTTTCAATAAGTAATGAAAACAAACACATACACTTCTTCCATAATACCTTTCTTCTCTTGGTTTTTAAGGATATAGTGCTCTTGCTTTTCCTCCTTTATTAATATCTATTCCTTTCTAGTTTCTGTTCTTGTTTCCTGCTTGCTCATGTCTTTGATCTATAAACAATAGCAACCCAAGGATCATCTCTTTTCTTTCCTCTATTCCAATTGTGGCTCTCATAGTGCCATCTATCCCTCATGCTGATCTAACTTTGTCTCCTTTCTATACATACAGTAGGAATTTACAGCTATTACACACACACACACACGCACACACACACACACAAGACTTCGTATTTAATCTCTTGCCTTGGACAGTTAAAAAGTTCTTACACTTAATTTATAAACAACTGAGTTCCTAACACTCTTCTCTCCATTGCTCAAACCTGCTCTGGTTTTGGCTCTTTTTCTCTCAGTAAACAACTCTATCCTTCTTGTGGCTCAGACCAAACACCTAAGCATCATTTATGATGCAATTTTCCCTTTCTTTCTAACCTATTTATATTTTGATTCATTTCTCTTTCATTCATTCAGTTCTTCAAGGTATGTATAGGGGGTGTATGTGCCTGTGTGTTTGCATGTGTACATGTTTGTAGGTTCATGTGGAGTGCAGAAGAGGACATCAAATCCTCGGGCACTTGTGAGCTACCTGACATGCTCAGAATCAAATTCAGCTCCACTGCAGGAACAGAAAACACTCTTGCTTCTTTAGGACTGAATTTGAAAAAAAAAATCTTTGCTGTGTCTCTAGATCATTTTGGGGCCAGGTCCCAGACACTATTATGTGGGATACAGACAGTACTTGTGCTGTGCTCTGAGCCTGGTGACAGGGTCAAGCTTCTGAAGGAGGACATTCTAAAGAAAATGAAGGCAGAAATGAAATGTAATTAATTCCTGTCAGTATGATTCTTACTGCTTCTTAGGAAACAAAAATAGGCCTGGATTAGAAAGAAGTTGGCAAATCCTTCAGACACATGGGCTTGTCATCAGGTGCAAATAAATTCTGCATTCCTCAGAATCTGATATCTAAGAAAAGTCAGTTCATTCTACTTTCCCATCAATGAATTCATACACAAGATAATTTTCTAAAATTTTAACTAATAAACTTCATTGGACTAAAGTTTTGCTGTGCCCATTTTATGTACGAGTAAATAGAGCCTTTTTTTAAATTTTTCAAGACATAGTTTCTCTGTTGTAACTCTGGCTGTCCTGGAACTCACTCTGGAGACAAAACTGGCCTCAAACTCACAGGGATCCACCTGCCTCTGCCCCTCCCCCCTGCTTCCAGAGTGCTGGGATTAAAGGCATGTACCACCACTGCCAGCCAAGTAAATAGAGTCTTAACAAAGTTTCCTGGCTAAACATCTAGTTATATGTAAAGGCTGGTCCCTTTGTCAATGTTTTTGTTATTAGACAAAAAGCATCTCATTATACATATTTGCAAACTTCAGAATTTTTTAAAGCATCTACAGGAAATGCTCAGGTATCTATCACTTATATTCTACAACTGATATTTTTCTATATTCTGTTGTATATCTGCTCATTTATCCCTTCCTCTATTTGTCCATCAACTCACATATGTGGATTTCAAAGAAGTTATTGATCCATTACACTTTGTAAACCTCTAAACCACTCAGCATGCATACCACTACCTAGACTTAAATATTTGCCCACACTTGTTTATATTTGAGATAAAATTTACAGTGAAATACAAAATTCTGATTAATTTTATTAGATTGATTTTCCTAAGACCGTTTGACTTTGGAGGCTTTCCAGCTTCTTAACATAGAAGTATTTCATTTCTAACACGATAACCAAACTACAGATTAGCATCTGGTCAGGTAAAGTAAGGGCTAACATGCCGCTTTTCAACTAGAGAAACTTCCCTGTTGTAGATTCATAATTCCAGGGGGATCAAAACCTACTTTCGTATTTGTCTTTAGGATAATCCTGCTAGTGGGAGGCATTCTGAGGTTAGAAATCCTCATAATTCCATGCATCCTTTATCTTGCTAAAACGGGGGGAACTGCAGTTTAGCCATGATGCCACTTCCTTCAAGGTATCACCAATATGAATCCTGGTTTCTTGAATGGGATACTAGTAGTGCTTGCAATGGGGCTCATCTAAGAAATAAATACATTAACATACAAAATCCCTGAACAGTACCAGGCACCAAGGGGAAAATTCTCAATAAACTTACCACATTATAAAAGTTTACACAGGTAAAACCCTCTCCAGTTTCTGGTCCTATCTCTTCTCTGAAATATTGTCAGAACATGATAAGAAGATGCATATTGTACATGCTTTAACACACACTTATAAACATTTGAATAAAATAACAAGTCCTCAAATAAAACCAAACTAAATGTTAGCACACCTTATTGCAAGGAGATGCAAGTTTCAGGTAAAAGCAATGCAGTGGCTAATTCAGGATTCCACAGTGGATCCTTTCATTAGTATGCTCTTGGCTCTTTTTCCCATGCACATAGCCACACTTCTAGTAGCCAGTATTTGTAACACACACACACACACACACACACACACACACACACACACACACATCATTTTCGTTATTACACTTGCTCAAAAATATTTGAAAGTTAGTAAATTTTTAAAAATCTGTGTGATTCTAAAAGAATAATGTTTGAATTCTAACGTAGACTTTCATAGCATGGATGTATAGATTTTTATAGAGCTTTTTAAAGAGTAAGACTGTCCCAAGACTCACTTAAAAATCATTTAGTTTTGACTTACCTTTTTGCATTATGTAGAATATCCATTCCACATTCTATTCTGAATCTTTGACCAGACTGGCTTCCCGATACACTATATCAACATGAGTTAAATCACTCTTTCTGGCCCCTTTCCCAGCTTTCCCAAGCCATTGGAATCAGTGAATCAGTGGCGACTCTTGGGCTTATGCAACATGGCATGTTGTTCAGCTGTCAACTTTGATAAATATTTCTAAAGAAACCTGACTGAACATCTTCTCAAACGTTAGAATAATAATGACAAAATGGACCTATAAAACCATATTATCTACTTTCAAGGTATATCTTAGTAATAAATTTCTCAATTAACCAGATATTTCTATCTACAGAGTCTAAAAACTCACAGGGCAGATGCCTGTTGGTTCAGTTCAGAGAACTCAGAATTTAGGAACTCATAAACTCATAAATTTAATTTAAAAAAAAATTTCTTTCATTTGTTGTGATCCAAAGGTTATAATAACTTGTTGTCTATTCTCAATATCATCCATATACCCAGAGCAGAAATGATATCAACATCAAAGGGATATAATGTCTGATTGAAGATAGTAACTAAGATATATGCACATATGTGCTTATAGGTGTATGTATGCTGTATGAATATAAGTGTATGCGTATGTATCACTTTCTAATTTTACCATATATTCTATCAGTAAAATATTTAACAGATGTCTTGCTAGGGCTGTAGACTAGTACTTAGGGAATGTTAGAATCACTAAAGAAAGGCAGAACAATGTGAATGGGTTGCTTTTACATTTGTTAGACCCAAGTACCACAGTTACTTGCTCCTATATCTTTTAAAACAGAACACTTTTGCTCATTTCCAGGAAAAATAAAGCACCTTTGGTATACTCCTCTTTACTGCTGATGAGGCCTTTGGTTTGGTTTTTACACAGGCAGCAAATGATGCTCAATCAACTGCTGTCACTTGCCTAAGATCTCAGAATGACCTGTGGGAAGAGAGATCTCTCGCACTGGCAATTTCAGGTGTCCATACACACCTTGACCACCAAAGAACCATACCAAACCTTAAAGAAGCCTGAGATTGAACATTTCTTATCAATCAATGGGAATGACTTGGGCAAATAGGAGAATCCCACAAAATGTGGAACTTAGGCTTGGAGTTGATGACTAGGACAGCTAACCTTTTTCCCAGAGAGTTATGCTTCCTATTGGTATTCCTATTGGTCCAACTAGATCAGGTATTCACAAATTCACTCTAATATTCAGAAGTAAATGTTCTACACATGCCACCCCGAGAAAATAATTTAATAGCTAAAATTAACCATCCACACATACCAGTTTTGAGTCGGATTTCTCCTGTCTTCCACATAGACAGTACTTTGGGATCAGAAACTATGATGACTAAAAGTTACTTGTGTGTCTTCTACTGGTTGATCTGTGGGTGCAGGTAAGAACATGTCCAAGTTAGACTTGCTCTAACCTTATTTTCTTCTATATCATATGACACATGGTAAGAAAAACATAATGAGATAATTACACTTTGGAAAAAATAAATTGTACTGTGAATTTGTTTGGAGACAGTATGCATATTTTCTATAAGAGCAGAAATTTTTCCACATAAAATGAGGTATTTTATTTGTTTAAAACAAAGTTAAAGTTTTAAGGATGCATTCAATGTTGAAAAGATGACCCAAGCTTGATGGTGTTTGGTGCATGCCTTTAGGCAGGTGGATCTCTGTGAGTTTGAGGCCAGCCTGGTCTACAGAGTGAGTTCCAGGACAGCCAGAGTTACAACAGAGAAACCCTGTTTTGAGAAAAAAAAAAAAAAAAAGATGACGTAAGTTTTGTGGAGCATTGATAGTAAAGACGGAAGAGCAAGGGAATAGATGGCTGAAACAAAGAACCAACTTTTGACAAACACAGGACAAGGGAACAGCAATGGAATCTAAAGAGAAATAGCACTTTCACTTGCAGGCTCAGATGGATGCCTGCTTCTGCCAGATTTCACTCCCCATTTGGTCTAGCCATAAGGGTCAGGAAATCTGGGGTACGCCCCAAGTACAGTGCCTTAGCACTATGGAGGAAGCAGAAGAAATCACACCATCTGAATTCAGAGCAAAATACTTTTTTTAAGCCAAATGCAGTCCACTTATCTCAAGCAATGATTTCCCAAGCGTCCAGGAGCCCTACCTGTTTGATAACGCATCCATAAATCATTATCTGTCCCGCATTGTGAAGAGATACCTTGATGCACAGCACATTGTGATGTTCAGAACTTGTCACTGTTGTTGCTTCACTCCTGTAGTTTTAGAGACTCTCCCTTTGACTTGGGGTCAGGGTGTCGACATGTCAGAATCAATTGAGCAGGTTGACCTCATTGAGTTTTCTTCCAAAATAGACATAGAAAAGATATAAAATTACTACCCATTAAACACTGTGAATCATTGAATGTACGGACTGGACTCTGGGATAGTCCTTTCTCCATACAATGTTCCAAAGGCACTTTTGAATATGCCTATCTGGCTAGGCCATTGTTTGCCTAAGAAAACTTCAGTAGCTTCTTTCATGGCATCCTGTAGTTGGGATCAAAACAGCAATTCTTATTTTTATTTCCCCATTTGCATAAACTGCACAGCCTACTCTTCAAATATCCACTCTTAAATAGTTCCTGGACACCAAGTGTATGTGTCAGAAGCTTCTCTAGGCATTAGAAAACTAACAAAGGATGAGTTGAGGGGCCTCTCCTCCTGAAAATGGCATCTCCCCACACCTGCCCTTCACTGTCCTGCAAGCCAGGTTGCATGTAGTTTGTAGTTAGGCAGCTCTTTCTTCTACTAGGTAGACTTTGTTCCTGGTAAATGCTTCCTGATCCTTCTATTCTCTTTTTGAACACTGGGTTGTGAATTTGGCCTTTCCCTTCTTTCGGATGCAGTCAGATCCCCATCCTGTCTTACACAGAATCCTCACTTAAGACCATTATGCTTTGTATGTGTCAATCACCATCTGGATTTCCATCTAAGTCAGAAGTCGGCAGATGTAACTAAGAAAGGAAATTTTATTTCGATTGATGGCTTCAAAAGTTCTTAGTCTAATGTGATAGCGAAGGCAAAGCAGAATAGCTAGGCCCATACTGCAAGAAGCCATTTCTTCACATGGTGTGAACAGGAAGCAAAGAGCACAGGGTTAGTCAGAAGCAGTCAGGACTTTCAAAGTCCATCTAGGCTTAGCCTCCTAACAGCTGCACAGTTTTCAGCGTACCACCAGTAGCTGGGGCAAGTATACAAAATACGAGCTGTAAGGACATACAGATTCAAATCACAAAAATAGCCAACATAGGAAGAAGTAGTCCTTCCAAGTGTTCTGTTCATACCTTTTTCTGTCTATCAAGTTCTTGGGTCCATGAAGGCCAAAGCTTGGGTTATATATTTTGTTTGTTGTGCACAGTCTAATAAAAAGTGATAAAAACTCAAGAATTGAAACTCTGACTCAGAGTTTTTTAACTTCCCATACATTAATGTTTAGATATTGGTCACAGTGAGTGGTGTAGATGTTCCTCTGAAGGGATAAGTTAATCTCAAACTTCTTCTAAACCTTTATAACCATGAATTCAAAATGAATTTTTAGTAATTGAAAAATTTAATTTCACATATATGATAGGATGGGACAGCAAAGAGAATTGATGAAATACAGTTGGCAGTATTTTAAACTTTTCTACTTAGTTTTTAAAAACCAAAATGAATTTCTGGAGGGTACTGGGTTTTCAACCTAAGACTTTACATGAGCTAGCCATGCCTCACATATAAGCTGTAGCCTTAGACATGAACTAAAAGAACTTAAATGATATTTGTATTGTTCGTGCATGTTACAAAAATATTGAATTTCTTAATAAATAAGCCACCAAACAATCAATGCTACACCTCATTAACAATTTATTTCTCACTCATAAAAGACTCTGCTACTCCACACAATTATTTAGGACTTGCGAGTGCTCTGCAGTCTGCAATATGTGTCTTCAGAGGGCACCTTGGCTACAAATATTAAGATGTGGATTGTATGGGCTACGTATAAAAACGAGACTTTGTTTTTCTCCCTTCTTCATGTTGGTTAGAACTAAGCCATACTTGCCTGCAAAGGATGTAGGAAATGTAAAATCACTGTGAGAACTTGGAAAAGAAAGTGGGTTTCATGAATAGTCTGTACCACACTGACAATAGTGGTAAAATATTTTTAAATCTTTATGAGAGATAACTAAAGTTGTTTTTTTTTTAATTTTAAATAAATACAAGTTTTTTAATTTATTTTTCTTCTCTCATTCAATATATCTCTATACCCCTCTTACCCTCCTTCTACTCTTCCCAGTTACTCCCAACTTCCTTATCCTCCTAATCTACCATCTCTGCCCCCACCCACTCATCCCCACCCCTTCTGCTTCTCCCCACAGAGGAGAGCAGTCCTCCCTCCCAGGGTGAGTGTTCAAACAGCACACAACAAGGGAACAAGGCTGGGCATTAATCCCTGCATCAAGGGTGGACTAGGCAACCCAGCAGGAGGAAATGGGTCCTAAGGGCAGGCAAAATTTTCAGAGCACCCCACATGTAGAGGAACACTGGGAAGAAGTTTTTGTTATTTTGATTCCTTTAAAAACACAAAATGGCATTTGGATTAGAGTTGCATTCCTGCCACAGGTGTGGTACACATTTACAGGTTGGAACTGGAAGGCTTCATGTTTGATTTGGTTAGGTGCAGTCGTTCTGGCACCTGTAGCTTGTCTTTGGGACTGCATGCTGCCTGGGTTTATGGGAACATTTGGCTTAGGGCATAAAAGGTCTGAAGCCCTGAGAGTCAGGGGGGCACTGGTTGGTGGTTCCTTGGTGGCATGTTGTCCTTAGTGTGATCATTCCTAAAAGAACACAAGTTGGAGAGATTCAAGTTTAGGACAGCCTAAAAAGAGGCTGTGAAGATTTCTACCTTCTCTCTTTCTGCATTAAGGCCACTTGTAAAAGGGTGAAGATTTCTATCTTCCCTTTCTCCTTCCATAAATTGAGGGTAAAGGACTCTAGCATACTGCTACAAGCGGCGTACCAATGTGGGGCTCAGAAGAAGGGGATAGAAAAGAAAAATTGGAAATTTGAATTCAAATATCATGGAGGGAAAGGCAGAAGATAAAGGTACAGATACCTTGGTTCAAGAAGCTAGAAAGCTGTTTATGGCAGCTATGACTACAGAAACAAATCCTAATTTGTTCCCAGGGGTACTCTTTTTCTACTTTCTCTTTTGTCTGTATCTCTTCTCAAGAAAATATTAAGGAAATGGCTAGGCAACTAAAAGAGTTGCAGGAGAAAATCGGGATGTTGAGAGGGGAAAACAGAGCCAAAGAGAGAACAAAAAAGCCCAATTTTTTTCTTTCTCTTTGAAAAGGGTAAACAGTTGGCAGTACTATTAGAGGAAATACGTGGGGAATTAGGAAAGAAAGAATTGTGGGCATTACTGGAGGAAATACAGTGGGGAGGGGAATTAGCAAAGCCTTCTCTCAAGGATGAGGATCCTGTTAAGTAAAAGGGAATGTGTGGGGTAAAAAAATGAGCAGACAAGGCTCCCAAACCCACGGAGGTCTCTAATTGTGAACCCTCAGCACCACCTGAGCTGGAAGAAACACTGCCTAGGGTTACAAAAATGTCCTTAGTATATCCTGTGGAAATTCAGCAAATTCCAGCAGATAGAGATAACACACAAGGATATAACATGAGATGGCAGCTGATAGAAATACGTGATTTAAAGACATTCAAAGATCTGTGGTAGCTTATGGCATGCATTCACCTTATGTCCAGCAGGTGTTGAGTACTTGGATACTCCGGCACTGAATGATCCCATATGATTGGAAAGGGTCAATCACTGCCGTATTAGAGGCAGGGCCTCAGCTCCAGTTGTTTACTTGGTGGAGAGAAGAGGCAACAAATACGGAACAGCAGAATAGTCCAGGGGGAATAAAGATAACCAGATCCAGCTACTTGGTGAGGAGTACTACGGGGAAATACTGGAGCAGATTCGGTTTGATGACATGATCATACCATAAACTAATGTTGTTTGGCAGCTTTAGGGCCTGGGAAAAGGTAGAAGAGCCAGGCAAAAAATCAATTTCCTTTACCAAGATCATTCAAGGCTCAATGGAGTCCTTTACAGATTTTCTGCAAAGACTAACTGTAGTCGTAAACAGGGCTATCACAGACCCTAAAGCATGATGGGTGCTGATCAAGACCATGGCGTTTGAAAATTCAAAGGCTGAGTGTAAAAAGGTTCTACGGTCTCTAAAAGTAAATTCTGTATCCATAGAGCAGTGGATTCGAGCTACTGCCGGTATCAGTTCAAATACTTATAGGCCGCCGTGATAGGAGAAGCAATAGTTAAGGGGCTGAAATATCACAATACCCGCTGTTCTAACTGTGGGGGATGTGGCCACTGGAAAAGGGATTGGAACTGAGCTGTTTCCAAAGACCATGGTTTCTTTAAATATCAGTCAGAGAAAAAGGAGCAGATTGCCTGGGGTTAGCAGACATTGTGGAAAGTGTCGGCAGTGGTCTAATGAGTGTCGATCTCAGAGAGATAAAATGGGAATCCCTTACCCTTGCTGTCGGGAAACACCACAGCAGGCCTAGGGACAAAAAGCTAGCAAGCCAACTGATGGTAGAACTGAAGTAAAATGAAGATGGAGAAACCAAACTTGGTATTGGAGATCTGACTCATGCTACTGAGGGCAGTGCTGCATTAGACCTGGCCATAGAGGGACAACTTATCCTATCCCCAAACATTGACTGGAGTTTATGGCCCACTGCCCGCAAGAACAGTAGGAATGATACTGGATAGGGGCAGTTTGACAGTAAAGGGGTTTCATGTACACCCTGAAATTGTTGACAGAGATTATGAAGGAGAAATAAAAATCATGGCATATGTAACAAGAGACCTGGAGTTTAAAGCAGGGGATAGGATTACACAGCTGCTACTGTTTCCCTACATCAAAGGGAAAGCCTCTCCTGTAGAGACATCAGGTAGATTTGGGAGCACAGGGATACAGGTGTTCTGGCAGGCAGTCATTAATGACAAAAGGCCAAAAATAAAAGTGAAAATCAATGGTGTCCAAATTGAAGAGTTGGTAGATACAGATGCAGATGCAACAATAATTTCCCAAGAGTCAAGGGATTTGAGGTGGCCCCTTCAGGAGTTGTCCACACAAGAATAGGAAACTGGAAAATATAGGAATTGGGAAATTATCCCATGTAAAGCAAATTGATTACATGTGTAGGACCTGAGGGCCAAATAGCAAAGATAAGGCCTTATCCAGCTGATATTGCTCTAAATTTGTGGAGGAGAGGTTTATTGAAGCAATGTGGAGCACAAATTAATATCCCTTTTATCCCAGAAACAATACCCATTATAAGGACTCAGAGGGAAGAAGCTCTTAATGAGGGAGAAGCACAGGCTGAAAAAGCTGTTAACCTGACACAAAACGTATTTAATTTCTAAATTTATAAAGGGGGCCACTGCTGAAGCTATACCACTGCCCTACACTTAAAATGGTTAACTAATAAGCCTCTGTGGGTGGAGCAGTGGCCCCTAACTAAACAGAAGTTGGAGGCTTTAGAACAATTGTTAGAAGAAAATTAAAACCTCAGCATATAGAAGAATCTACCAGCCCTTGGAACTCACATTTACTTGTGATAAATAAAAAATCTGGGAAATGGAGAACCCTAACCAATTTGAGAGAAGTAAAAAGTTGATTCAGACAATGGGACCATTACAGTATGGAATTCCTTTACCTTCCTTATTATAAAAGTCCTGGCACCTGATAGTAATTGATTTGAAATATTTTTTTACAATGCCCCTGCAAGAGCAGAACAAGGAAAAGTTTGCATTTATGGTACCCAGCAATAATAATGCTCAACCTGGCAAAAGGAATCAGTGGAAGTCCTTCCCCAGGGAATGTTAATAGTCCAACAATGTACCAATATTTTGTGAATCAACCCTTGGAAATAATTTGAAAACAAATTCCCTAATCTATAACCTATCACTATATGGATAATATTTTGTTAGCTGATTCTGATGAAGATAATTTAGAAAAATCATTTGATGAAACGAAAAGAATCTTACCCTGTTGGGGGTTACAAATAGCTCCTGAAAAAATATGAAGAGGAGATCCCATTAACTACATAGGTTATAAGATAAGTCAATAAATAATTCAGCCACAAAAGTTGCAAATCAAAAGAGATCAGTTGCAAAATCTTAATGATTTCCAAAAATTTTTGGGAGATTTCAATTGGATAAGACCCATGATTGGATTAACTACACAAGAGTTAAGCAATTTATTTCAAAAATCACAAGGAGACTCCAACATGAATATCCCAAGGCACTTAGCCACTGCAACAGAGCAAGAGTTAACTCTAGTAGAAAAGAAAGTACAAGATGCATATGTGGATCACATAGATGCACACCTGAATTGTATTTTGGTTATTATTCATTCCAAATACTCTCCTACTGGAATTCTAATGCAGTGAGAGGATGGCATCTTAAAATGGATATTTATGCCACATAAGCAGAATGAAAAATTAAAGACATATATAGAGAGAGTTACTGATTTAATCATAAAAGGAAAGATAAGTTGTCAGGATCAGATCCAGCAGAAATAGTGGTACCTTATACAAATACTAAGATTATGTCATTATGAGCAATCAATGAACTGGCAAAGAGCTTGTGGCACTATTTGGGAGAAATTAGTAACAAATATCCTAAAAGCAAATGAATTGTTTATCTAAAGACTAGTTGATACTCCCACATTTTGTGAAAGAATCTCCTATTTCTGGAGCACCTACAGTTTAAACCAATGTCAATAAATCAGTAATGGCAGGTTACAAGTCAGAAAAAAGAAGCAAAGGCAGTCAAAGCCAATATGATTCTGTTCAGAAATCGGAGTTGTATGCCATAGTAATGGTACTATTAGACTTTGCTGAATCTTAATATCATCACTGATTCTTGGCATGCTGAAAGAGTTGTGTTGCATACCGAAACTGCAGAATTCATTCCAGGTAGTTCAGAGTTAACATCTTTGTGCAGTTACAACACGTAATTTGCGGCAGAAGCTATCTGTTATATATTACTCATATCAGATCTCACACTGGGTTGCCAGGCCCAATGGCACAAGGGAATGATGAAATTGATCAGCTACTAATCAGAAACATGTTAGAAGCTTCAAAATTTCATGAAAAGCACCACGTAAACACCAAAGGGTTAAAGAACTTCTCCATTACTTGGAAATAAGCTAAGGAAATTATAAAGAACTGCCCCATGTGTTCCTTGCCTATTGGAAGTAACCCTAAAGGTACAAAAGAGGGTAAACCTGGCAGAAGTATGTATTTTATGTCACAGAATTTGGAAAACTAAAATTTGTGCACCATACTATCGATACATATTCAGGATTCAGTGGGTCTCTGCCTTGAGATCTGAAAATGCTGACTCTAATTACACATTCACTAGAAGTAATGGCTGTTGTGGAAATACCATTACAAATCAAGACTGACAATGCCCCTGCATATGTCTCCAGTAAAATGAAACAATTTTTTGCATATTATGGCATAAAGCATATTAGTGATATGCCACACAATCCGACAGGACAAGCAATTATAGAAAGATCTGATAGGACATTAAAGGAAATGCTTGAAAGACAAAAAGAACCAACAAGGACCACCGAGAATGACTACATTGTGTACTACGAACTTTAAATTTTCTGAATGTTAATGAGGAACAACAGTTGCTGAAAGACATTGGACCATCGTAAAATATGCAGAAATAAATCAACCCACATATTATAAAGATGTATTAACATCTAAATGGAAAACAGGATAAGTTTTGCACTGAGGCAGGGAGTATGCTCAAAATTCCAATGGAAATGAGAAATTGTAGGTTCCATAAAAAAAGATGAATATAAGATATGAGCCAGAAAGATCTCCTGACAGCTGAACCAAGAAAGCTATGGGGGAAAAAAGCTAATTAGACTATTTTATGAGTTGGAGGAGTTTTTCATTTAATAAACTCCTGAAGACCAGAGAAAAGTAATCAATATCTCATAATTTATAACTTTAAAAAGAAGGGGGAAATGTAGAACCCTTGGAAGAAGTTTCTGTTACTTTAATTCCTTTAAAAACACAAAAGTTGGATTAGATATGTTTTCCCACCCCAAGTGTGGTAGACATTTATGAGTTGGAATTGGAATGCTTGATGCAGGTGGCTATAATTTAGTTAGGTGCAACCATTCTGGCACCTGTAGCTTGTCTTTGGGATTGCATGCCCCATGGATTTATGAGAACATTTGGCTTAAGGCATAAAAAGTCTGAAGCCCTGAGAGTCAGTGGGGCATTGGTTGGTAGTTCCTTGGTTGGGCTGCTGTCCTTAGTGTGATCATTCCTAAAAGAACAAAGGTTGGAGAGATTAAAGCTTAGGACAGCCTAAAAAGAGGCTGTGAAGATTTCTACCTTTCTCTCTTGCTGTATTAAGGCTGCTTGTAATAGCAGTGAAGATTTCTATCTTTCCTTTCTCCTTCCCTAAATAGAGGGTAAAAGTCTGTAGCATACTGCTACAACCATGTACACTCTAGCTTGTAGAATATCTCAAGAACACCAAGGCAGACAACCACATGACATATCTAGGAGTCTCTGCAGGTTCTACCTCTGTTACTTCAGGCTCTGTGGGACCCCAAGAAGACTGGTGCCTTGACTCCATGGAGCTCGTTCTCCTGATGCCCTGTACCCATTTGGTCCCAGAAATTCCACTTCCCCTCTTTTGTGGGTTTCCTGAAGCTCTGCAGTGTGTTTGGCTCTGGACCTCTGCCTCTGGTCCCATTAGCCACAAGCCTCTCTGATAGAGACTGGTCTAGGTACTGATCTTTGAGTAGAGCAGGATATCAATAGAAATCATCTCCTGGCTGCCCAGTCTCTAGTATCTGGCCTAACCTGCAGAGTCAGGCATGGGTTCTCTCTTTGGAATGGGTTTCTGCCCTTCTATTGTCCCAATGGGTCCTATAAGAAGGATGGGCTATAGGTCAAAGGTTTTGTGTCTGAGGTGGTGTGTCTCAGTGCCTCCACTGGAAGCCTTTCCCAGTTACAGGAGATGGCCTGTTCAGGCTCCCCATCCCCTATTGCTAGAGCTCCTTGCCAAGGTCTCCACCATGGAAACAGTAAGTTTCCACTGCCCTTGATCTCCAGATCTGCACCCCTTAATGTCCTCCAATTCTGATTGTCTTTCTACATACTCTCTCCCTCCCTCCATCCCACTCCCCACAACTGGTCTCTTCTCTTCTGCTTCCTATCCTCCCTGAGCCCACCTGCACCATCTGTTCTATTCCCCTTTACCAGAGAGATCCCTGTGTCCCCATTGAGGCCCTCCTTGTTGCATAGTCTCTCTGGGTCTCCCTTTGTCCTTTGTTTCACTGTTAATAACTACTTATAAGTGAGTACCTGCTGCATTTGTGTTTCTGGGACTGAGTTACCCTACTCAGAATGATTTTATTTTTATAGTTCTATCCATTTGCCTGAAAAAAATCATGTAGTCATTTATTTTTTTAATAGCTGAGTAATTACTCCATTGTGGAAACATGCCACAATTTCTTTATCCATTCTTCAGTTAAGAGACATCTAGGTTGTTTCCAATTGAAATTCCTCTTTTGAGAATTCTCTGTTTAGAGCTGTATCCCATTTTTGATTGGGTTGTTGTGTGTTGTCTAGTTTCTTGAGTTCTTTATATATTTTGGATTTTCGCTCTCTACTGGTGAAAATCTTTCTCCATTCTATGGGCTGCCATTTTGTCTTATTGTCAGTGTCCTTTGCCATACAGAAGCTTTTCAGTTTCATGAGGTCCCATTTGTTAATTGTTGATCTTAATGCTTAAGCTATTGCTGTTCTGTTCAGGAAGTTGTCTCCTGTGCCAATGTAATCAAGGCTATTCCTGATTTTCTCTTCAGTCAGGTTCAGTGTATCTTGTTTTATGTGGAGGTCTTTGATCCACTTGGACTTGAGTTTTGTGCAGGGTGATTGATATGGGTCTATTTCATTCTTTTACATTCAGACACCAAGTTAGACCAGCACCATTTGTTGAGATGCTGTCTTTTTTCCACTGTGTATTTATGGCTTCTTTATCGAAGATCAGGTGTACATAAGTGAGTGGATTTATGTCTGGGTCTTTGGTTCATTCCATTGATCAACATGTCTGTTTTTATGCCAATACGATATGGTTTTTATTACTATAGTTCTGTAGTACAACTTGGGATCAGGAATGGCGATATCTCCAGAAATTCTTTTATTTTTCAGGATTAATTTTAGCTATCCTGGGTTTTTTGTTTTTGAACAAAAGGAGTATCATCCTTTCAAGTTCTGTCAATAATTACAAAGCAATTTCCCTCATGAACATACAGCAAAAATACTCAATATAATACTCACAAACCAAATCCAAGCACACATCAAAAAGATTATTCACAATGATCAAATAGGCTCCATCCCAGAGATGCAGGGATGGTTCATCATATGAAAATCAGTCCATGTAATCCACCATATAAACAAACTGAAGGAAAAAAAAAAACACATGATCATCTCACTAGATGCCAAGAAAGCTTTTGATAAAATCTAAAACCATTTCATGATAAAAGTCTCAGAGAGAATATGAATAATTAAACATAATGAAGGCAATTTACAGCACGTCCACTGTCAACATAAAATTAAATGGAGGAAAACTCAAAGCAGTCTCTCCTGGAATCTTTTTTTCTACCCATTGCTACATGCCCTTATCTTCTTGGCTCATCATTCAAACCCTTGATCAGTTGTTCCCTGGTTGAAGAAATACTGCCCATCCCTCTTATAGACAATGTTTGCATCATCTTTCTCCAAAGTCCCATGGAAATATTCTCTGATATTTCTGATTTTTTTTCACCTGATTTCTGGCAGAGCATTAAGTAACAAACACCCACTGGGTGAGTTTAAAACACAAACCAAACAACAATAACAAAACAGGACACACATAACTGATGCTAGAATTTTGGAACAGTTTGAAAATTAAGTTTTCTTCTAAGTTGTCTTACACATAAGATATCTTAGCAGACTAAACTCCATGCTGTTGAGCACCCACTCCTCTCCTCCATATATCCTACCAGGATCTTTGCTCAGATTGTATCAAGTGAACTATCTCCGTATTTCAGGGTCTTCCAAAAGCCTCCAGCAGTAATGAAACTATACCAGATATCTTAAAGCTCAGAAATAATCTTATTTGGAAAGCGTTACTTCCAAAAGAGTTTATCAAACATGACTATTTACACAAAGAATCAGACATATTCTGAAAAGAAGTAACTCTCTCATTTCTTTTCTTTTCTTTACTTTTTTTTGATGACTTCTAGATAGTTTTTATTTTGAAATAATTTTAGATTTACAGAATTTAACACACATCTAGAAATGTGTATATATGCATATATATATATATATGCAAGACATATTTCATCTTTATACCTACACAAGTCCAGTGAGATGCAGAACTGTTGTTTCAATATAATCTTCCTTCCTTCTGTGTATTGTTGTTTTAATGTTGTTCAAAAACATCATAACTACTACATTAAATAAGTTTATGTCCTTGCGAAGAGGCTAGAAGAAAGGATACAAACTCAATGATGCATAATTATATCAATATACATGTATATATGTATATATATGTCCAGACACATGGACAGAGCGAGAGAGGGGCAGAGACGTGTTAATCTTATTAGTACCCATCTTCCAGTTCTTATTCCACTCATCAGTCCCTGCCTCGTGGAGCCACTGGTCTCTTCTACACTTACTACACTTCTAGTGTCTACCTTTGAAGCTTCCGTGGGTTTCTTTTTCTGTTTTTTTTTTTTTTTAGGAGTATACCATCACCCTGAATTCTCCTGTTCTCTGTTCCAAATAGAGTTATATTTAAAGTGTTGGATGCTTTGAAATTTTATGGTTTTTATGGTAAAAGTCTCCTCCTCAGCAACATCAATAAGCTATTGTTTCAGAACCAGCTGGAAAACAGTTTCCGTGTCTCTGGGTGTGATAGGTACAGGGTTTTATGAACAGAGCTCTGGGTAGCACAGTAACCTTTGGAGAACTTGGCTTTTCTCTTCTACCATTGAAATCCTATCTGGCTAGTGAGGTGTGGTGAGAACGA
The DNA here is from genome assembly GCA_026225945.1 of Cricetomys ansorgei. Taxonomy (NCBI): domain Eukaryota; kingdom Metazoa; phylum Chordata; class Mammalia; order Rodentia; family Nesomyidae; genus Cricetomys; species Cricetomys ansorgei. The sequence continues at coordinate 54,044 of JAMJFZ010000395.1, forward strand.
CTGGGGCTGCAGTACTCCCTGCCAACCTTAGTACACTCTCCACCTTAAGAATGGGTATTCAGTGGACAAAGACAATTTGCTATCTTGTAGCCACATTTGTATCAAATTTGACCTCTATAAAGCACTGGAGCATGATAAGAATGCTAAGAGATGGGCATCTTCTCATCCCAGCTCAGAACTGGAGTAGAGAAGGAGAAGCCCTGTATTTGTAGCCACACCTTGCTCAACATCCTCATGTTGAGCTGTAGAGTGAAGAAGTCGAAGGAGAGAATAGGCTATGTCTTACCACCATTGACATTCACTTGTCTTGGAGGATATAAAGTAGATTATCTTGAATAAGTATCATATCGTTTTAATGTCCTTACAATTTCTGAACACTTTGTGAATTTGTATTTTCATGTTTATTTTTACCAATTATGTTATTTTAATTGTTCAAAAAAATCTATGGAGTTCCCATGATACTATTAGGAAAATAGATACACACACACACACAAAACCAGCTTCTGTACTGAGTGCATAACAGTATTTGGTCTAAATTTTGTACTCCATGTCATTCACTGTGGTTTGTTTTTCTATCCAGAACTCACTCAACTGCTGCAATGCACACAGAGATAACTGCTGTGATAGCTCTGTAGAAACGCACAGTGACAGCTCTCTATCATAATGTCAAACACTGTGTGCCTTCCACTGAAAGGAGGAGAGTGAGTGTCACCTTATGTCTAGCCCTCTGGGATTCCATTGGCATTTTCCTATCCCAGAGCAGACCTCATGGCTAAATGCCCTATCCTGGTGGATTGAATAAAACCTAAATAAAGCCCTTGCTTCTCACTGTCAACACTATTCTCCCTCAGGTCTGATGTAGCAGCATAGTGGAATGTGCCATGTTCCATGGGCTTCCTAATACTAGAAGCAAGTTTCCTTGTACATGATATAAGAGTCTACAGAATTCACTTGATTTTAGAACTCCCCCCATCTCGTGTGTGTGTGTGTGTGTGTGTGTGTGTGTGTGTGTGTCTACTAAGAAGCGATTCCAGGGCCTTGTACATGCTAAGCACTTGAAAACCATGCCACCTTCCCTTCTCATTCTCTTTCCATCATACCCTAAGTTCCTAGAGCAGAATAAGTGTGTGCTCAAAAGCTCTCCTTCCAGAGTGCTGACTTATTCTGCTGTTGTCGCTGAGATGGTTGCATGTGCTCCTCAATCCAAACTTTCATGAGGGGCCTTGTTCTAGAGAACATACTAACTAAAGTTTCTCTCTAACCAAAACCTATAGATATTTTCCTTAGCTCCTGAAGACACTCCATATTTCTTTACCTCAAATTAAGCTATTACTGTTACTTCACTATTACTATCACAGCCATCACCTGTCCTTGTTCCGTTCTTTACCTCTACTCTACTGAACAGTAACAACCTTCTCTCCTGTGCTCTCAAGTGCTTTTGGTCTTCCTCCCTCTTTCCCACCATCCAGCTCTCCGGCCATCCCTCTTTCCATCTCTTTCCATCTCTCCTTCTCCCCCTTATGCCCCCTTCTCTCTCTCCCTTCCTTCCCTCTGTCCCTCCATCCCTTTGTCTCTCCCTCTTTAAATTCTGTCAAATAGAAATGGCCGGCAACAAAAGGCTGATGAAAATGACCTGCATATGCTATCTTTCGAGCACATTTATCAAGATGGAGGTTTGCAGCTTCAGTATTTCACTCCCTCATCTTCTCAGTATCTCAGCCCTTCAACTCATCCTTTGAATCTCCCATGCCTTTCTCTGTTCTCACACTTGATAACTACTTATGAGACCTTCCTTCTCCTATTTCTTCCCAGGCCTGGGTATCAGTCAAGGCAAATTTTGTTTTTTCATCTTCCCCAAATATTTCTCTAAATCAGCAACTTCCATTCTGACAGTCTCCTCTATCATCTCTCTCCAGAAGATAACATTGAGAGTTATTACATCTAATGAGTGTTTGCACTATGACAAGTCATTTGCAAATACTACGTAACTTAATTCCAAAACAAACATTCTTAACCTCATTTTTATATTTGAGACACTTGAAAACCAGAGAAATTAAGAGACTTAGACAAAGTCACTCAGTCAGTAAATAAAACAACCTAGATTTGAACCCAGGCAGTGTGATTTATATTTCAGTCTTCTCTGCCATTATGTTCTACTTCCCATAAATGCTGGCCTACAGTTCAGCCTTCCTCAAGAAGCCACTTCTGATCATTCAGTAAAATGTGATCTCCCTGGAGCCATCCTTGTGACGTTTACATTTTGCTCTACATTATGAAGATTTGTACCTTCCACACTCATATACTATTGTGCTATTGCCTTGAAAAAGAAAGGCCACACTTACTGATGTCTTATGTAGCCTAGTGCATGCAAAATAGCTACCATGGTGTTACCAACATCAATGGATGAAAAAGAGTTTATAGAGGTGGATCCTTCTGGAATGTTACAACTCCCTATTTCCAAATTTGATCAGAGTACAGGTAGAAAACAAACCTTAGGGCATTGAAATATACAAAAAGCATTCTGGGAAGCATGGCTCAGAATCTTCCATCATCAAAGCTGAAAGAAAGATAGATCAAAAAAATGTGTTTATTACTGACCACAACAGTATATACAGCAATAGTATACGCTTAATTAACTACTGAATATATTATTGCATACAGCAACAGTAAGTAAAAATTTTATAAGTAAAAAGTTATTAAGCAGGATGTTATTACTTACTATTTGAGTAAAGACAAGATCTCGTATTTGCAAACAATTATTCATCCCTAGATTGGAAAGTCCTTCCTGAGCTGGAGAGACAGCTCAACAGTTAAGAATATTTGTACTGTTGTAGAGGACCTGGTTTCAATCCCCAGCACCCACATGGCAGTTCACAGCCATCCATACCTCTAGCTGCTAAGGACCCAGTGTCCTCTTCTGACTTCTGCAGTCACCAAACATGCACGGGGTACCCATACATTTACGCAGACAAAACACTCATACACATAAAATAAATAAACATATCTTTAAAATAGAACCATCTTGAAAGAAAAAAGAAAAATCCTTCCGAAGAGGTGTGACTGACTTCAGTTTAATAAAACAATAATCCATTTGTTAAGAAAGTATTTGTATTCTGCCAATGAAATAATATAATAATGATATTATTGGTATCTGAACTATTTTATTCCTTAATCCATTGAGCAAACATCGATGAAGCCAATCTGAGCAAGTCAATACAACAAGAATCGAAACAGTTTGATTCTAAAAGTCTCTCCACTGTGACATTAATTCTCAAAAGTCAAAGTTATTTGACTTTTTTCCCCTTCTGTGTGTTTGTTTGTTTTCTTTTAGCTAAACATACAAATTAATAGCAGTGTTCAGGATTAGTGTTTTATAGGATATACTTAGCGTGGATTACCACATCACAAGAGCACAGAGTGCTGATCGTTCATGTTATGTACTTAGATGACCTGGGTAAGGCAATGAGCCTGAGTTCACGATTAAGAAGTAATTCATGGAGCTATATTTGGAATCTTAAAGGCACCCTATCCTGCAATAACTTTTCACCAAATGGTTTTTCTGATGAATTTTTTTTCTTACATCAAGTATCTCATTATAGGTCGCAAAGTCAATGTAAGTTTCTGTTTCTCCTCGTCAATGATCAAGTTCCAACATTTTTCAAGCAGCTTTAATACATTCAAATTTGTTCTTTAAATTTTAAAGGTCAAAAATCAAAGGTTAAAAGTTGAACAATATAAATATAATAATATGTTTTTAATGAGAAATTGCTAATCTTGGATTTTCTTTTGTGTTTTCAGCCACGCTTTTCAGATAAGCCCATCTTTGAGTCCTACCCAGAAGTACCACTTTATGCCATGGTCTTATGTATTTACGTGGCATATGTAATCCTAACGTGTTTCGGCCATCTCAGAGACTTTATGAGAAACTGGGGACTAGAAAAATGCAATGCAGCTATAGAGCGAGAAGAACAAAAAGTACGTATGTCTCCCTGGATCTGTGTCATCGTCTACCCTTTTCAAAAACAGTGATTCTGGCACAGAATCTAGAAAGAAGGAGGTGTCTAGAAAGTATTCAACACAAATCCCATTCATCTCCAATGAATCCGTGTCCTTCCTATTTCACAAACATTTATTGGAATACTATCCATTTCCAGGCACAAATTTTAACTTTTCTTGTTCATTATCATATTTAATTTATACAATATTTCCAATATAAATACTTAATTTACACAATATTTTAATAATGAACAAAACAATGTGAAAGACACTTATGAAAGCAAGGGCCCCTGGAGGTCTTCTCTGGTCTTCAAGACTCAGGCACGTTTGAACTCTATTCCAAAAGAAGAACATGTATCTGACGGAAGTGTAATATTTTTTATTTCATCTAGGCCAGGACTTCTCAACATTTGCATTGCTAGTATACCACACTGAATGGTTCCTCTGTTTAGAAAGCAGCATTGTGCACTGCAGGAACTTAAACAGCGTCTCTGGCTTCCACACACTAGATTTGCCATCAGCGCTGACTGACGCACATAGTCCCAATCAAGTCACCGCATGTGGAGCCATTTTCCTAGCTGGTTTTTTTTAAATACCAAGTTGCCTTGTTTCTGTACAGAACTAGAGAATAAGTGGAAAGATATTCAATGATCTATCATGTATGGATATATAATCAGGTCTTTCAGAAGTTCATACACATTTTGATCATATTTCACTCCTTCCAACATTCCCTCCCTTCCATTCCCACCTTCTTCCCAACCCACCCAACTTTGTGTACTTTTCCCCCTTAACCCATCAAGCATAATTTGTGCTACCCAAGTATTCTTGGATGTGTGGCTTTTTATTGGAACATGTTCAAATGTTCAGCTTACCACAGGCTACACTCTTAAAGAAAACTGACTTTCCCTCTCTCAGAAGCTAACAATTACCAATATAGTTCCTCAGCTACAAGTGGGACTTCATGCCCACATTCTCTCCCTCTATTTATTAATGCCCCAAACATCTGTCACTATCCTCACCTTGTGTTTAAAAAACTATCTAAATCACATCTTCAAGGCTCTTGAGCAAAGCATAGCCATTTTCCAGTGATTTGTGGTTCCTTTATAAGGAGGATGAGCATTTTTTGTATTAGAAATGCCATCACTGGAGTAACATAGCACGTTGTCCCCTTAGAAGAAACCATCTATGGGCAAAATAGCTTCAGAAAAGGAAGGACATTCATGAATTGGCAATGGAGATGATCAAATGTTTTCCTTAAAAACCATAAATGGCTGCTTTCACTTCCTCCCTTTCCCTTTGTCATAACTAAATGAAGGAACTCATTAACTAATTTTCCTATTATTCTCTCACTTCTCCATTCAAACTGAAATAGTGCCCTGAATTTAATATTTGTTTGTTTTAATGTAGCTTTTATTTCTTACACAAATGCCCCCAAATTGATTCTAAAATATAAAGGCTCTTTTGTTTGTTTGAATAAGGATGTCCCCCATAGACTCAGATTTGAACACTTGGTCTTGAAATGGCAGCATTGTTTACTTGGTGGAGCCTTACTGGAAGAAGTGTACTTGGCTTTGAGAGCTTAATCACCTCGCCTTACTTACAGTTGGCTCTCTCAGCTCTGTTTTTGGTGGGTCAGGTGTGAGCCTGAAGCTTCCTGATCTTGCTCAGTATCTGCTGCTTGCTGCTAGGCCTCTCTGCCATTGTGGAAGTTTATCTCTCTGGAACCATAGCCAAAATAAACTCTTTCTTCCTTAAACTGCCTTCCTTAATCTGGTCATGGTGCTTTATCAAGGTACAATGAGAAACGTAATTAACTCAGCTTTGATGATCCCTTTTCCCTGTACAAAGAAGGAAAAAGAATACAAAGTTCCCAACCACACCCCATGATTACAACACAGTCTCAGGGCTCTTGTTAAAATTACCAGTAAACTCCAGAAAGGAAAACTACAACACGGACAGACACAGATTCAAACATTTTGCTTAACTTCTCTATTTTCCTCCTCATTTTTGAGTCCTTTCTACAAGTTTCTCTTGATAATGTTTGTCTTTTTAATCAAAGGCATCTTTAGAATTAAAAGCAAAGATCTCTGGAAATGACTATCACAATTCAATATCTAACAATTCAACTTGATAGAATTCAGCAGGTATAATAATTAGAGACTTTGAAAACATCAAGCACAAATTCTGAAACGTCACATTTCTCAAGTACCAATGGTCCTGATATCCAAGAGCTTCTGCAAGATCTGATATAAAACATGGCACCAGCTTGGTAAGAAAACACTATAGATGAAACCCTGTCTCCTCCGTACATCTAAGTAGTGTTGATACCTGCTCACATTTATCCCAGGTGTCTCCGACAGCATCCGCCTGAAACAAAGAAGACTCAATAAGTGTCAGCTATATAAAAATTAAGATGAATATGCACATTCACATTAATTACAATTTGTCTTGTGTCATCTACATTATGGATCCTGAAATCCCAAAGAGTCTTTCTCCTGAGCATCATGAAGATTAGGATCCGTTAAAGTAATCAGGTGATATGACAGACAGATGGCACTGATCTTCCCGTGTGGACCTATGAGGCTCAATGAGAGCTTCTTGGGGTACTTCTAGGAATTGATTATATTAGCTTTCAGTTCTTGAGATAGTAATTCATCTCCTCTACCACTCTTCTCTGGCTCACTCTACCTCAAACACCAAGATCTCCTAATTCGTCTTCAAACTCCTCCTGTTCATCCCACCTATCTTGGGATTTTTAAAATTTCCATTTTCCCCTTCTTGAAATGATCTTCCATTGGGCATCTGCACAGCTCAATTGTCAATTCTGCCTCAGTTGTCACTAAGCAATCAACAGCCAGTCAGCAAGATGGCTCAGCAGGTAAAAGTGCATGCCACCAAGCCTGAAAACCTCAGTGAGTTCCCTGGGACCCACACAGTAGGAGATAATCAACTCCTTCAAATCACTAATACTCATGTACACATACAGAAACATAAATATGTGTGTATAAAGATATATATGCATTATATTTTATATTATAAAATATAATATAAATTATATATATATATTTATTATATAATATATAAATTATATATATTGTAAATATATATATTTAGAAATTCATCATATATATATATATATATATATATATATATATATATATATATATATATATATATATATGGTTAGAAATCACTAGCCAGTGAAATCCTGATTCCTTCATAAGGCTTGGTTCCACATATCTTCTGTCTCAGAAGCAAATCCACTCTCCTAAGGTGGTGATTTTCCACACTTGTATCTCTAAAAGTAAATAGATAGACTGTGGAAACAACTCTAAAAATATGAAAGTTCTAGAATATCTTAGAAAATGAAATAATTAGTAAAATAAGATTTCAAATTTGCACAGAGAAGCCAGCATTTCTGTACACAGAAATCTTTGTGGTGTGTGTGTGTGTGTATGTGTGGGTGTGTGTGTGTGTGTCCTTCACCTGTTAGTCAAATCCATTTTTATATTTCTTTTACAATGTAGACCTGTCCGATTTACTCAGCAAGAGAGAATCTTTTCCAATAAGAACGTTGATGACTTTGGCAAGGTAGAGTTGTGCTAATTGGCTAGTTATTAGATAGTACACACATAGCCTGTGAATAGATGGGTTAAGACAAGCCCTAATGACTACCCACTTTTCGAACTGTGTTTTCCCTTTCCTTTTTATTATGGAAACAATACACTATTGTGGGAAATATGATGTACAAATGATGTGTGCATGCTTTGTGTCATTTTATACACGTGATGTTTCAATTCATCTGCATATACTTTGTTCATTCCTTAACATATATGAGATCATAACAACACTCTTTTTTTAATGTTCTTTACTCATACAATGCATCTGACCACAGTTTTGTTTCCCTTCGCTCCTCCCAGCCTCCCATGTGGGAATGGGGAAGACCTAATTGAAATGAAAATACATGAAAAAGCTATCAGAAACCTACATCTTGATAGTAGCACACAGGTGACATGAAAGAACAGTGGAAAATATTCCATGGTTAAAGGTTTAAGTGTGTATGGGGGTAGGCAGATAGGAGGGAACAAGTAATGGGGTGAGGTAACCAACTTTGCACCTATATGATGAAGCATAGCAGAAGCCCGTTAGTTTATAAGCTAATTTTTAAAATATAATATGTTTTCAAGGGAATTTGAAAAGAAGTATCCTGCATGAGTGGACTGTGCTGCTCCCAGTAGGCATGAATTATTAAGTAAAAATCTCAGTGCCAAGTAGGGGATTTCTCCCTGTGAGTTATAAAGTCAGGGAGGCCCCAATGGTACCCAGAGTAAGCCAGGATATTGTCCATCAGACTAAATGGTAAGACCCTATTGCTGAAGACACCACTTAGTTTGGGATTAAGGACATAGAGAAATCAATCTTGAGTGTCAGGAAAGCTCCCTGGTAGCTAGCTCTCATACTGCTGGATGAGTCTAGGCACACTGCTGGGAAAGGAAGACATCAGTGGTCTCACCCAGCACTGAGTCCTGTATACTCCAGGTTTGTTTTTATTTTTTGCCAGCACTAAGGGTTGAATCCACAGCTCTATGCAAGCAAGGCTAATATTTTACCAACTGAGCGATATCTGTAACCCTATAATCAGAATTTATTGCTTAAGAAATGTATTCTAGAGGGCACACACACACACCGTACACACAAACACACACACACACACACACACACACACACACACACACACACACACACACCCAAAGGGGTTACTATGTGAGGTGATGAGCGTGTTAATCTCTTTGATAATTTCATTGTCTATATTATATGATGATAACATATTTACAAGTAAAGACACAAAAAGTAATCTGTTACAAGATAGTGCCTTCTATATTGACAGGGAGCTGAACCCATGAAATCTCAAAAATATGATCGCCTAAGTAAAACCTGAAAAATAGACAAAACCAATTGACATGCCAACATGGATGGGGAAAATCTCTCAAGGCCCCTTCCCTGATAAAGATCTTCAGGCAATTAATAGTTACTGAGAAGGGGAGATCAGTCCTCCTCAGATTATCCAGTACCAAAATACACATCCATATGAGCAATATTAAATGAAATCAGCAAGTCATATTTACAAATGTGTATGTGTGCTTGTATGCTTGTAACAATAATAATTAAAGATTAAGAGGTCATAAAGTTGAAAAGAAGTAAAGGAGAACCTAAAGAGAGGGGAGAAAATTATGTCAACTCTGTACTCAGTATGAAATTGTCAAAAAATGAAAAAGTTAAAAAAGAGAGAGAGAGAGAAATGAATGAGGCCATGAAGTGCAGGACACCTTCTGTCAGCTTTGGGTTCTCCTTTCATAAGTGTTATCTGCCATAAAAATGTGTAACAATTGCCCAACCATTCCTCCCCTAGACTCTTTGCTTGCATCTGATTCGAATTATCTACAAATGTGTTAATTTAACAAGAGGTAAAGAGAGTTTTGTTTAAACTGATATACTAACTAGGTGTGCAGATACGAGTGGCTGCTGCCCTTTGTCACTGCACACAGCAGCAGATGCCCGTGTTCATTGAGTATGAAAGCATGACTTAGTCCCATTTCAGACAAAGCATCTTGCTTGGGTCTTTCTCTGAATGCTTAAAAAAAACTAAAGTCAATCAAGAGGCTACATAACCCCATAAATTGCAAGTAAGAGAACTAGGTTCCCAAAGGCTTCTGTGTGATTGTCTAAAGCTAGATTCCTTTAGGCACAAGGACTGATGCTAGCTTGGAAGCAGGAGTCCTCAACGCATGCAAAGTGGCACAGATGTGAACTGATAGCACAGCACCATTGGAACAGACAGATGGGAAGAGCTGGCAGGTTTTCGTGGTAAATGACTACCTGTGCTAAGGCCACATCTAGAAAACTGCAAACAGGCTACTATGAACAAATGTGACTAGTCACAGTTAGGAGAATAGCATCACGCATGATACAGAGGAATAGTTGGTAACACGTTGCTATTAATTGATGTTAGTATGTCAGTATGAAAGCCAATGATCTCTACAGTTTTGAGGGTAGGCCAGTCAATATCACTAACCATCCAACAGAAGCATGTAGTCCATGCCCAGAATGTTGGTGATTTACCCTGAATCTACTTTTTATTCAATTGACTTATGGCAATGAACTCGATGTTTGGCACCTGAAAATACCACTTACTGAGCTGGCAAGAAGATAGACCCAGTTCATATTTATTCTTCTAGTCACAGAGCAGATTTTGGTAGCCTTCTAGACAATTAAAGCATCAAAGTAGTAACAAAAGTCAATATATACATAACACAGAATTTGTAGAGCCACTGATACTATACAAATAAAAACTATTGTGCATTTGTTTGTTCCTTCAACTAGGACTATGGTTATATTTTATTGGGATTTACTAAGGACAGGATTTCTCTATCAGAGACAAACTAAATTGAATGTTATTTCTAAAACTACCCAAGTGTTTGGACCACCTACTGCAACTTAACATATTTACTGGATTGAGGCACAGTCTAATGTCTGTAGAAAGTAAGCTCATCAACTTTCTAATGACCGATCTGCTCCCCTGAGTCATCTTTAGCACTTAATTAATTCAAAACAGCCATATTTCTATTAATCCATGAAGAATTCCTTATAGTGGGAAAGCTCTCAAGACAGTCTTTGGCACATAGGCATCCCATAGTTGCTTGGCTGTTTGCCTCGCAGCACATCCCACACTATCCGAAGGATTTTCCACACCACCCTAAGGACTTTCCATGATTCAGCTGTTGTAAATAAACATGTGGGATAACCAGTTTAGGAAAACAATGGTGGATATTTATCTGAAGTATCTGTTCACATAGTTCTGGGTGATTGGGTTGTGACACAGTTACTCATTTGATCCTCTGGGCAGGAAAGATTATTAAGAAAGTTATTGAGTTGACTAATTTGCATACCTTCTGTCTTTAAGCAACTTCTCTAAATATTGATATTTGCTGCCTAGTTACTGTGTTGCTTTTGTCCTTACGGGGATCTTTGATTTTCCTAATTTCATTCTCTACTCTTAGCTCATGCTTGACTTCATTCTCCACAAAAAAGACTCCATACAACTCTCTAGGTACATAGTGAATAGCAGCATCAGGCAAGGGATTGTGTCCTTCATGATAAAACATCCACTACGATATCACAGTTTTTATCCACACAAGCATTCTAATGTTGTTAGTATCTGTGGAAGCCATAGGTCTCATGGGCTAGTCTGCACGCTGGGGGCTTTTTTGTAATAGAGATTTCTCTAACTTCATGATTGAATTTAGTAATAATAAACATCATGGGATAATGATTATGTAATATCCAGACTAGTTCCACCCTGGGCAGCTCAGCATGGCAGCTGAGAATGGCTTAGTGACTGAGAGCTGCCACTATGATGTGAGACCATTCCATATGGAAGAAAGAGCACATGCAATGTCAGGGCAGCCTAATCCACACCTTCCAATCTCTTTACCAACTTTGAGGGGCAGTAGCCAGAGTCCATTCAGCTCTTAAGTGGCAGATCAGGGATCAGCACCCAGTCTCATCCCCTTTGATTGCCTGTTCCTGGGACCATCCCCTTTAGAAGTCAGTCTTTTCTACCTAAAAATGAATGCAACAAATGATCGTGTGCTCAAATTTTCATCTTCCAAGTTTATTTTTTCTTACTGCTGTATAACATATATGATGGTACAAAATTCTATATCTAAATTTTAATCTTTTGTAAATTTGATTATTATTTTGTGCGAATGTTTGATATAAGTGTGTAAGTAAGGGGATAACTCTTTATGGTTGGTCCTTTCCTTCAACTACATTCTGGGATTGAACTCAGATCATTAGGTTTGAATGAGCAATGCTATTTTCATCTGAGCCATGTCTCCAGTGTGACAGTTCAACTTTTAATTGCTCCATCGAGCCTTGAGTAAGACTGACTGTGCTGTGTGTGTGTTGGTTATGACAACTCTGGGGATAAATGAATTCAGGTTGAGAAACCACCAATTAGCCTTTGTATAATACTGGTTTCTCATAAAGAACAAAGGTTGCTCTTCAAATATAGTCCTTAATATTAAATACAATAATATTAAGAATTAAATATTTGAACTGACTATTTAAGTCATCTCTACCATGTAAGCCTAAACAAATCTATCATCTAGGAAAAAGTGCCAACTAAAAACAGAATGCAAGAGCTGTCATTTTTAGTTTTCTAGTAACCATAATACTACTTAAACATGTAATCAATACAAAAATCTCTTTGTGTTGTTTTTATATTCATATTACGTATCAATGTACACACTAAAATTCACATGACTGGAGTCAAATGAAATCCTATTAAAATACTAACATTGTGTTTAGTGGGAAATATTTTGAAGTACTTTAGTTTTAAAGTTAATTAAGTTACTAAAGAAATTAAGTTACTATAATTCAAATAAAATTTAGAACTCAGTTCTTCAATTTCACTAACCACATGTAGTTAGTAGCTATGACACTGACTACTGTAGATCTAGAAGGTGAAGTAATTGCAAACAAAATTCAGGAAGCATTAAACTTTGCTACCAACAGGAAGTAATATGATTATAATATCTAAGAGATCAGCGAAAAAGGGTATAAAAGTTTATAGGCTGTGCATGGTGATGCATGTCTAGCACTCAGGAAGTTAAGATAGGAGGCTCACAAATTTGAGGGTAGCAAGAGATAAATAGTAAGACAATGTCAAAGAAAAGAAAAAGAACAAAGAGAGAATATGATAGGAGATGGAGAAGGAGGAAAAGAGAAAGATGAAGAGCAAGAAAGAGGAAAAGTTCATGAGAAGTAAAATGTATATTTAGAGTTAGGTTAAATTGTCTCTGTTGAGTTTTGTCTGCAACATCTTTAAACTTTAGTTTTCTTATCTGTAAAGTAATATAACCTGAAGTAATTTAAACACAAGATTAAATGAAATCATGTAGACAGCAGGCTTGCATGAGAATCTAGTACATTCTAAAGTCTTGATAAATTCAACTATGACCATTAGTGGCAACAGAAGTTGTGAGATCTCTGTGCATTTGGGAGAACTGAATCTCTAAGAGGGTTGTAGCAATTACTTGTGGGGTGTAGGATGGAAAGAAAGGAATTGTAGTGCATTTTACCAATTCTGTTGCATTCTAAAGTGCATATTGAAGCAGCAATAAGTATAGTTCAATAGATTTTTACAAAGCAAACATACCTGTGTATCCAACAGCATCCAGGTACAGATAATTCAGGGGTTCCCAAATTCTTGTCATGCCCCCCCCAAAAAAAACCACTCTGTGAGGCAGTAATTTTGTCTTTCATTAGGTTACATTCAACTGTGTTTCCAAAATTAATGCATCTATTTTACAGCAAATAGGGTTTTGGTTATTTCCAAATTGGGACTATAACAAAGATTCTTGCTATGCTGCAGGTCTTTGTTGATGTATGTCTAATGGATTCGAGTTTCTTAAACTTGAGCTTGTTCAAGAGAGTCACTCCTCATGTAACTTCTGCTTAGGTACCTTGGATAAGCATAAGGAGCTGGAGGATCTTATGGCTAAGTTCTTGAATGTAGAAGCAGTCATGGTCTTTGGGATGGGATTTGCAACCAACTCAATGAACATCCCTACACTTGTTGGAAAGGTAAGAATCTGTTGCCATGTGTCTTCTGCTCTATTATTCCTAAGAATTACATCTTTGGGAATGTCCTTTATCAGAAATGTTGCCAAAAGGTCCTTTTCTCAACATCAATTTTTTTGGATAAATATATCAGGACAATCTACCAAATCTCTTCATTGTGATCCTTCTGGTCATTGCATTGCTTGGCTAAATGTAGCTCAAATGTCATCTTTGATAGCAGTTTAAGAAAGCCTAAGTTTTAAAGACTTTCATCTACATAGTAAATATTTACTAAGAACTACTTTAGACCAAAAGATTTCCTATGTCATTCATTCATTCATTCATTCATTCAGTTGACTAGTTATTGAGATTCTACGTGTCCTGGCATGAAGCCACATATAGTATATAAAAAGATAAACAAGACCTGTGCTTTGTAAATTTAAGTGTTTAAAGTCCAGTGGAGAAACAATATACTAAATAAAGAAAAGAACACACATACACGAGGAATGGTAAAAGAGCTGCCAGCGTTTCTCAAGACAGCTTGTGAAGACTATACAAGAAATCATAAGAACAGAACACGGATGAGTTAGTACATCATTTCTTGGAACAATAAAGAAGGAACTCTCTGTGCAAAGCCCAGAGCATGGAGAACTAGAACACAGGATTGTGACCCAAGAAGAAAGCCACAATGGAGGTACATGCCAAATCACAAAGAATCTCACATTGTAAATAATGCCATAGCATTTGAAGATCCCCTGAGGGGAAAAAATGGAAAGCTGGCTCATTCATTTTAAATAAGCAAGTGCAATAATCAGATTTATGCTTTAAAAAAATGTACTGACAACTACGTGTGATGTATGATCTTAAATTGGAGTCTGTGAAAATAATGAAGTTAAAAGTATTAGAATAGTTGGGAAATATAATCCAAATAAAATTTAGAACTCAGTTCTTCAATTTCACTAACCACGTGTAGCTAGTAGATATAACACTGGCTACTATAGATCTAGAAAGTGAAGATATATTAGATGTCGATATATGATATAGGTAACACTTAATTTAAAAAATATGGAACCTCTTGGTGGTAACAACTGCCTCATTTATAGTAATTACACGGCTAAAGAGCATCTAGGTGAAGTATCATGAGGCTTATAATAATTCTCAAATGTTTCAAAAGAAAAACTACAGCCAAGCAGTGATGGCACACGCCTTTTATCCCAGCACTCAGGAGGCAGACAGAAGCAACAGGATCTTTGTAAGTTCAAAGCTAGTCTGGTCTACAGAGTGCGGTCCTCTGTCTTGGAAAAAAAGAAAAGAAACAAGAAAAACTACAAATATATGTATTTTTTTCAGTGTGGAGATAAAACAATTAATTTTGCTAGCTTTACCCTCAAAAACCTAAAACATATTGTATGAGAAATTACTAGAACATTAGGGGAAACTCAATTTCAGGTGACCACAAAAAACAAAAAGAGAGCCATCGTTTCTCTGCACTTAGGGTATTCATGAACAGCTCTATCAATATATTCATTCTAAAAGAAAAATAAATTTACAAGCATAATGTATGAGCAGCAATATTTTCCACTCACCTCACACTGACTTTCCACGAACACTTTCAAAGTTTTTAAACTTCAAAGTTTTTAACTGTAAAACACAGACATTTCAGTCTCCATGGGACATTAACACAGGAAGAATGAGAATACAAGGTAAAACTTGGAAATGCTTTATTATAAAAAGCCCCAGCCTGCCAGAAGGACTAATGAGAATCATCGAAATAACCTAGCACACAATCAGGCAGCAAACAAGTCTACAAAAACAAGTTTGCCTTCTGCAAAGTATCAGTCTTCCAGTTAAAGCTCTGTCCTGTAGACTCTAGCTGGTGCTTAAACACAATCTTTCTGTTGAAAACTATTTGCAAATGTTCCACTAAAGATGTGGTGTCTGTCTTACAAACAGCTGCCATCTCCATGAGCTGGTGGAAAGATTGGATTTTTTCCATTTAAATACCGGCTGAAATTCAACCTTTTCGAATTAAATGGAGATCTGACTTAACATAGGTTTTAGTGCCTTCTAGTTCCCATATATTGTCTTTACTTTCATTATCTTGTGATTTGTGTCTGTTTTCTGCACAGGGATGCCTCATTTTAAGTGATGAGTTAAACCACACATCTATCATCCTTGGAGCCCGGCTCTCAGGAGCAACCATAAGGCCCTTCAAACACAACAGTGAGTATTTGCGCGATTATCCAAGATGCACAGTCTTGCTCCTAGACAGAAGTAAAGATTATTCATGAGACTTTGCCCTTGCTTTTCAAACTGGCAACTTAACCTAATGAAAGACAATTATGCTTTCACTCGCTGCTAGCTTGTTAACCTCTGGTGACCTGGAACAAATGGCTGAAGCGTATTAAACATCCAGATTGCTAAGTGTTACCCAAACACATTAATGTCACTGTTAGCAGTCCTGTGATGTGGCCTCTGAAGCTGTGATTGGTATCCTAGGATGCCATTTAATTATCAGATGTGCTACAATTCTCTCCTTGTAACCTTGTCTTGGGAAAGTTCAAAGATGTGTTTAAATTTTGAGCCATGCTTAAGTAAAAAGTTAGCTTTTCTCTTGGCAAAACGCCTGTTTTCCATATCCCTACATACAGAACACTCATATAGCTATCCTCCAAATACTTTTAGACTCCATTAAAATGTCCTTTCAGAGACTAGAGGGATGGCTCAGCAGTTTAGAGCACTTGTTTCTCTTGTAGAGAACCCATGTGGGTCTATTCCCAGCTTCCTGTACCTCTTGTGACAGGGGATTTGATACCTTCTTCTGACCACTGTGGGCACCAGGCACTATGATGACACATATACATACATACAGGCAAAACATTCTCAGACATATAAGACAATAAAAAATTAATCTAAAAAGATTTTAATGTGCTTTCAAGCTCTGTGTTTTGTAGTTGGATGGTGAGGATGATGCATCTGGCTGTTCCTTCATTTCTTACAGATCAGACACCAAGAAAGTCTTAGGAAAACTTCTTAGGAAAAGCAGATCATGGTTGGTGACATCCATGTCCTCCAATCCAGCTTAGCCCCTGATCTGTGCCCCTTTCTGTAAATCCTGTAATCCTTCTTGCATTCGATGTCCTCATCTGTACAGCTAAGGAAGGCATTGCCCTATGTGATCTGTTAAAGTGCTGCTTCAAGCACACTGGCATTAGAGGCTCCTCTTCATTTTGTGTGCATGCTCATGTAAGTACACACACACACACATGAACACACTTCCTTTTATTTCTTACCACCTTTCTCTCTTTCTTTCCACTCCCCTCAACTTGTCTTGTTTCTGTTCCTTGGTACAACCCTTCCTTCAAGGAGTTCAAGAAGAGTAAAGGAAAAGAAGACTGATAATGAGCAGGAAGCGTTATCCTGGTTCTTTTATGCTTACCTCAGAGCAATCTCAACCCAAAGAATAATTGCTTCGTGAGGGAGGAAAGAAAACTCACATGAGTGTTCCCAAGTAAACACAGTAAACTCTTTTTCTAACTGGAATGTTTAATGAAACCCTGTTCTCTCTGGGCGGCGGTGGTGGGCACCTTTAATCCCAGCATTCAGGAGAGAGAGACAGGAAGATCTCTGTGAATTTGAGGCCAGCCTGGTCTACAGAGTGAGTTACAGAACAGCCAGAGTTACAACAGAGAAACCCTGTCTCAAAAAATAAAAAAAAAAAAAATGAAAGGGAGGGAAGGAAGGAAGGAAAGAAGGAAGGAAGGAAGGAAGGAAGGAAGGAAGGAAGGAAGGAAGGAAGGAAGGAAGGAAGGAAGGGAAGGAAAAGAAAACATGTTCTCACTGAAGAAGTGGGTAGAGGTGAGAGAGGAATTGCCATGCGTTGGAGAACTACTTTCAGCGTATGTGTACAGATGGTAAGACGGAGTGAGGGCCCGGGCCAGGCACTCCAGAAGAACAAAACTGCAGACATGTGGCTCAACTCTGATATATAGTTCAGTGAAACAAAGGAAATCTTGGCCAGCCAGGTGGTGGTGGTGCACACTTTTAATCCCAGCTCTCAAGAGGCAGAGGCAGAGGCATATGTATCTAAGCGGATTGAGGCCAGCCTGGTCTACAGAATGAGTTGCAGGACACCCAGGTCTATGCAAAGAAACCCTGTCTTGAAAAACAAAACCAAAAAAAACACAAAAAAACAAAAAAAACGACTATTTTGGCCTCATTTGGCCTTGTATTTGTAACAAATACTCAATTTTTTATTTTACAGTTTGGGAAAATAAATCTCTGTAATTATATTGATTTGTCATCTATTATCACATCCAGTTTCAAATTTCTTTGGCAGTATTACGAATTCATATATGCAGTACACATCTTTGAGAGATTTTAAGAAGTATGCCTGTGCTGGGTGTAATAGTATCTTCTAGTAAACCTAGCACCCAGTTGGTTCAGTTAAGAGGATCATGAATTCAAAGCTACACTTGGCTTCATAGGGAAGCTCTGCCAAGACAAGGATGAAATCAAAAAAGAAGAAGCAGTAATATTTTTATTAGGTAGACAGAGCAAATGCCTTTGGTATCATCACAAAGGTGCTATTTGCTTTTGAATCTTTAGCATGACAGATTATTGATAATAAAAGCTTATACCTGGAAATGAATAAACCATGAATATGGTTAATACAATAATCTCTCTTTCAGAATAGACATACCTAGGTTGTAATCTACTGAAACAAATGATCTGGGATATTGTCCATATTGATCTTTTATTTCTACATTCCAATCTCATAAACACTGGTTTGTGATCCTAACTGCATGATATAGGTATCATTAAAAGATGTCATTAAAATAATTAATGTGATATATATATATATATATATATATATATATATATATATATGTATCATGATAAATGTATCATTAAAGGGTTATCTAGAAAACTAAGAAGGACATGTAATAGAGAGCATGTGTGGATGTGGATCATAAAGCCTAAGACACTACATCTGGCTCCTCACAGGATAAATCGACTGACCCTGTTATGGTCATATAAAAGTAAACCTCTATTTCTAGGGAAGGTGTAGTGAACTATTTAGGGGTATAGAACATAGTATATGTAGCTTAGTCCCAATTCAGAAGAAAGAATTAGGAGGTGGTGGATGGATGGATAGATAGATAGATAGATAGATAGATAGATAGATAGATAGACAGACAGACAGACATGTAGTAGTAGTCTGCTGAGTGGCTCAGTACAGAAGACAAGGAGGCATTTTTTTCATAGGTGCAAGCTCTGTTAGGCATCAGATAAGGGAACCACATCATTGAGCACAATCCTTGACAATGGCATCCTGAACATCTGACCTCAGGTGTTTTTATTGATCAAGAACTACTCAGGTGCTGTACTGATAGTATATAGAGATGATTAACAATCAACCTATCCCACATCAACCCAACACCTGCAGACAACACAAAATGACAAGACCTAGGCAGACCCTCATCCAAAACTGCACAAAGCAATATTTTAAACTGAAAAAAAACCTCCCACAACATACATGATAGATAGATTATAGATATAGATATAGCTACAGATATAGATGATATAGATATAGATATATGGAGAGAGAGAGAGAGAGACAGAGAGAGAGAGAGACAGAGACATAGAGGGAGAGAGAGCAAGCAGGATAATACATTGAAAGATTAATCTGAGTCAGGTGAATGAGAGTGTTTTGAAATATTCCTGTTCTTACAATTCTCAAAAATATGTTCAAATAAATTTCTGTGTTTAAGTCTGCTACTTTGCTGAGATGATAATTGGTATTGAGTTTTAATCATCTAATTTTTACAAAGCTTTTCAAATATGCAAATATTCAACAACTTACTCTTCACACTGTCTTCTTACTCTCAGAAAATAGATGAGACTATTTATATTTATAATGAATGTCAGTTGTAGCTATTTTGTGCCATATATTAGCACTTATTGTGAATTTACTGTATGCCAGATGTCGAGCTGTTGACATTTATTTGTTCTTTATATTTATTTGTTCCTTTAGTTAGTCCTGTAGAAAACATAATGAGATAGGAACTTATTAGTGGATGAAAAGATTAAAGTTTACAGTTATTTAAGAAACTCCCTCAAAATAATCCGGGAAGGAGGATCAATTCAAAGGAAGTATGGGAGAAAACACCACAGAGATACATGTTACTTTGTGTGTTAATTTAATTTTCAAAAATTATTTCTTCAAAGACAACAATGAAACCTGGAACTCTCTGGGAAAATGCTGTTCTCTGTAGTTCATTACTACTTCGCAGTTGGGTCATCATATACCACCTCCTAGTCCACAGACATCCATTATGAATGAGCTGCTAATGATTAGTTTTCTGTGGAATGAAAAATAGTTCCCTTGAAACATGCCACTGCCCTGGTCCCCAGAACCTGTGAATACCTTGTTACTTGGAAAGGGAGCTAAAGTTACACAGAGAATTTTGTTTGTCAAGCAATTAACTTTAAAATAAAGCCTCTACACGGGTACAGGTAATAATGTGGTCCCTAGATGTGGAAAATGAAGCAAAATGAGGGGTGTCAGAGTAACGCAACGTGAGAAAGACTGCAAATGCCATTTTTAGTTTTGAAGATGGAAGAGAACTGTATTCTAAGGAAGGTAGGGCCTAGAAGCAGGAAAACTTGAGGCAGTAGAGTCAGCTTTAAAACTCTCAGAAAGGCGCACAGTCCTGCGAAAGCTGTGAATTAGCCCAGTAGACCCATTGCAGCCTTCTGGTCTCCAGATCTGTAAGACTTGAAGTTTGTGTTGTTTTAGTCAATACTTTGGCCAGTAAGAAACAAATACAAGGCGCTTATGAATCTCACCAGTATGAATTATGCAGATTTGTGCTATATTCATATCATGAAAGCAGCACCGATACCCAGGGTCAAGAACTACTTTCTTGAGAGGTGAAGGAAGTGAGAAGGTGTGTGGAGGGGGAAAGAGTTAAACAGGGCAGCAAAAAATATGATATCCATTTCTGCTGGCTCTACTTGCAGCTTAGCGATTCTCAGGATAATACCGAACATTTCTGCACCCAATAGCTTGATGCTTTGCTCCTGAACACTCATCCATAGATTACAGTGACATGTACGGGAGCTACCTAGGGTTTTATAGAACCAAGTTGTATATATGACACATGCAACCAGGACAGACAAAAATCTAATAACATAAATGACAGGTTCTTAAGGATGACTGCCCGTTCCAAAACACTGAGATTATGGGACTTCATGAACCCCAAAATTTGTTTTCTCCTATGGACTGTTTTCCCATCTCATGTTCTCTTTACACCTCAATTACACTCTCATCACTTACTTTTTCCATTGCTGTGACAAAATACCCAACGAAAGCAACTTAAAGAGGAAAAAAAGTTATTTTGACTCAAAGTTTGAGGATGCGGTCCACAGCAGCAGGAGCATGAGGATGATGATCGCATTGTACCCACACTCGGGAAGCAGAAAAATGACTGCTAGCACTCAGCCTGCTTTCTTCTTTTCATTCATTCAAGGACCCCACTATGTCATCCATATTCAGGCTAGGTCATCATCCATGTTCAGAATAGGTCACTGTGCCTCCTAAGTTAATCCTCTCTGGAAATGCCTTTCAATGACATGCCCACAGATTCAACTCCAAGGTGGTTCCAAATCCCACCACATGTCAATCAAGATGAACCATCAGAACGTTCCTCAAGTTAGGAGAAAGGAGATTCTATTTTGATGTAGTAACAATGTGCCCTTTGTAAGAGGGAACCTACAAACAAATCAGTACTCTTGGCTCTTGAGTTCCATATTGGAAAAATAAAATAGATGCGATGTATAGAAAATTCACTCAGAGCATCATAACGAATAGCAAAATAAGTTTCAAATCCCGTACCAATGGGCTCAGCTACTAACTGTGATCCATCCCTTATTTCCCTCTCTATCTTGAAGGGTCACATGAGGAGCTGAGAACACTAAGGAGGACAGTTCTGAAGGGAGAAGGAACTCACCTTTGAAGGTGTCTTCCTATGGACAGCAAAGGACTAAGAGGCAAATTTTTAACAATATTAAGTTCAAAGCTGGGACCAGAAGTTTAATAACCACAGGCTAGTAGTATCTGGATAATAAAATTTGGAAAATAAGTGACAGCTAACATTCAGAATCACTGGTTCCAGACCTATTACACCCTTTAAACAGTCTGTGCGCTCACAACCAGAATACAGAGTTCTCTGTGTCACCCCCACATTATTGAAAACTGACCCCAGAGTGATTGAATTACACACCTGAAGTCGCCTAGATATCAGATAGCAGGAGTTAGACTTCAAGTCCAAGTCCATTGGTTTACATTGGCTCTTCTCCCAGGAGCAGACTCAGAAACAAAGGTTTAGGTAAATGTCTCTTATTTAGAAAGTAAGCCAGAGAAGTACAGCAGATGACAGAGGAGAAGAGACAAGGAAGAGGGGTCAGCCCGGGAAGGGTATACTGTCAAATAGGTTATCATGGTATCCAAGACCTCACCCTTAATGGAAAACCATGGCTACCAGTATTGGCTGAGGGATGAGGGACCCAAGAAATAATATATAAATACCAATTGCCTTTTATGGTTAATTTAAAGATAATACTTTTCCAGAACCAAGTATGGTTCTGAAGACGGGAATGGGGGCCCTTTTGCAGTAGGCAAAGAATGACCTACATTTGTAAAAAGGAGGGGATACAGTCATGACCTTGACACATTTACAGCATTTGATAGGACTTTTAATCAAGCAGCTACTGCCAGAACATGTGTAGGACACAGAAAACTGGCACTTGTGAAAAATTCAGCCAATACCATAGTGACTGCAGCCCCTTCCCCTTAGCAGCTGGAATCTCCCCTTCTACAGTTTAGCCTCAACATTCTCACCTGTTATGTACTAAGAATCTCTCATTGCATTTCCACCGTAGGAAGATTCAGTGAAACAGCCTAATCCTGGGTGGGCTTGCTACATCACGTAAAATAGATTTTTCCAACTCTCCAGCTTAAGTTAAGGAGCCAACTCCAACCAGGGGCCAGCGTGCTTGTTCTTCACTGATTCTAGGAATATCTCTTTAATGTCTTTAATTAGCATATGCTAATTATCCATAATAATGGGTTTCAGTGTGTTTCATATACATGTATAATGTATTTTGATCATCTTTCAGCCCCCATTGTCGCCTCTTGTTCCCCTCCCACTCTTGCTGATTCCCCTTCTCCTCCTCCTGAGTCCCCTTTTCTGTTTTCTCATCATTGTGAATCAATAGATTTCATTAGAATTGCTGCAGAAGCGTGGGTGAAGGTTATTTACAGGAGCATCAACTAGCCAGTGGCTACACCGCTGAAGAAAATGTCTCTCCCTCCCCCTACAGTCATTAACCTCCTACAGCTTTTCAGATAGGCCTGAGGCCTTCTGAATTCCCTCCCTTCTAACCACCTTCTCTGAGGATTCTGGAACATTTCAGAGGAATGTAGCAACTAAGGTTTCATGATCTCCACAAGAATCCTCTCTTTCATAGAAGGCACCATTCAATCGTTTGTGGTTTGCAGATTTATTTATTTTTTAATCTTAGAACACTCATATTTTTAATTTTTTAGCATTTCTATTAATTCTTTGACAATTCCATACGTTATCATTCTTATCATATAGGCCCCCTCCCCTACTCCTCCCATTTCCACCCCCTACTCCATTCCCACACAACTTTATATCCTTACTTTTTTAAACACATCAAATTTGTGCAGCCAATCTACCTTTAGTTGTATGGCCGTTTGCTGGAGTACAGTCAACCTACTAGAAGACACACCATTAACTAGAACTAACTCTTCCTTTCCTTACAGCTATCGATTTCCAACAACTCCTTAGCTAAGGATGGGATTCTATGACCACATCTCCCCTCCATTCTGGGATTTTGTCTGCATTGATTTTTCACAAATCTTGTGCATGTTCTCACGACTGCTTAGAATTCATATGTGCGACTGCCCTGTTACGTCCAGAAGACCCTGTTTCCTCATAGTCATTCACCATCCCTGGCTCTTAAAGTCTTTCTTCCGCCTCTTCCACAATGACCCTGAGCCTTGGAAGGAAGGGGTATGATATAGATGTCCAATTTAGGGCTGAGCATTCTAAAGTCTCTCATTTTCAGCGCCTTGGCCAGTTGTGAGACTCTGTGCTGAGCATCATCTACTCCAAAAAATAAGCTTCTCTGATGAAGTCTGAGAGAAACAGTAATCTATGAGAATCCAATAACTTGCTAGGAGTTGGTTTAATATTATGTCCATTTAGCAGATTAATAGTAGTAAGTTCTCCCCTAGGACCTAGGGACTATCTAGCCACAAGTTTTTGGCTTCAGTGATAACGCCAGAAATGGGTTTCATCTTGTAGAACAGGCCTTAAATGCAATTCCTATGACATTCACGTCACTGTTGAACAGTGTGTATATCAGGCTGGCACTTACTGCAGCTTTCAGAGTTCACAGCCGGATAAGATCGGTGATTACTTTTCTCCTTCAACAACACACATGGTTGTGTACCTTCTTAGCACTATGAATGTAGGGATGAAGCTTCCAGGATGGGGCCAGTTTGCTCTTTCCATGTTCTATGACTCAAGTGTGTAGTTTCTCTAGCAATAGGTTCTTATCATCAAGTTCTGGAAGGTAATCAAAAACCATGAGAGTATCCTGTAGTATTTGGGGTTCTATGGGACCTCACTTGCCAACAACTCTAATAGAGGTCATCCATTCATGACTCTGGGTTTCTATTTGTGGTGACTAGTAAGAGCATTGTTGTCCCATTACAGTTAATTCTAGCTAACCCTTGTATATATGTGTATGTTATATGCGTATGTTTATATTTTAGGAAGCTTCTAGATAGCAGGTTCTCATGGCTTTTTCAGAAGGCCATTAGTGTTAATTATCCCTGTATTCCCTACTTTACCCTGACATACCAACTCTGCACCATTTAACTCTACCTGTTCCATTATTCCCTTTATGTAAAAACAACTTTTAAAATAAGTATCATTTTATATCACTACATTAAAGTGATTTCTAGTTTATTTCAACAGAACTTACTTTTAGTAAGATGTCATTGGATCTGGAAAGATGGATCAGTAGTTAAAAGTAAATGCTGCTTTTCCAGAGGACCCAGGTTTGATTCCCAGCAGCCACATAATGGCTCACAGCCTTCTATAACTCTAGCCTCAGAGGCTCCTACATCCTCTTCTGTTATCTGAAGGTATCACACACAAACATGCATGCATGCATGCACAAAAAACAACTATACACATTTAAAAACCCAAACAAATATTGTTTTAAAAGATGTCATTAAAGCCACCCTCATTATGTCTCATTTATATACAAAAAAAAAAAAAAATCAGAAAAGGCAGTGTTCTTTAAACACAAACTCCTGTTCATCTTCTGTTTGTCCATTCATACACTACCAGTCTGCAGTCGATTACAGAATAGAGAGAGGCTGCTCCTCTGCTCCCAGGAGTTCTTTCAATGGTTTAGACATTTAGACCAAAAGCAAAGTGAAAACAAGCTAGCAATACAGGTGAGGATTTATGAGCCCTGAGAATTTGAAACAGGAAAGTTGCTCTTTTTTTGTCTCCTTGGCTGCCATCTAGTGGTGACTGATATGGCATGGGCTTGAAACATTCAGAAGAAAGGAGACTCTTTGAAACTAAAACAAAAAAATACAGTTCCTTAAGGAAACCTTAGTTACACACACACACACACACACACACACACACACACACACACAAATGCAACTGCCCTCCCTAGTAACTCTAATCTGGATTCTTTCCTCCTTGTGACCTATGTTCTTCATCAGAAAAAATAAATGAGTCAGTCAGCAAAAATTGCTGTAATACTAACACTGTATGCTTGGACTAAGACCAAGACATGGCCCCTGCCGTCTATGGAGTAGAGACATGAAAGCCAATAACAAGTTATGTGATAAGCGCTTCCAGGAAGAATAGGTTATCTTTGACAGGAGAGGCAGAGCGATATACTGTACTCAGGTACGCATCATTGCGCAGTCTAAATTGAGGCTTAAGTGATGATGAGTGGATGCTCTCCAGACAAACAAGAGGCAAAAACTATATAGGAGAGCAGGAGCTGTGTGTTGGGGACACACAGCTTCCATGAGAAAAGCTGTCTCGTGGAAGTATTCATAGACTAGTTCAAGAAGAGCCTTCTGATACTTTATTAGTTTATTATTATAACAAAAAGTTAAAACCTTCAGTAGCATTCACCAATGAGGACCTATTTGTCATTCAGCATTGTTGTTGAGCTCAGTGAACTTCTCTACCTGTCTCTCGTCTTCCCCTGGGACAACCAAGAGAGAATGGGTTATCTTGAGCATACAGTAAATATAGTACAAAGATAATTAATCTAAACAAATGTGCACATTTGCCTCTGTAATTTTTCACTCACTCTGGGCTTTAAAAGTTAAAAAGGAAATAATACAGAAAAACACCAAATAGCTAGATTAATTCCTAAGTCCTTCCAAGTTGCCTCTTAGTTCAAGCCCAGAAGTCTTCCTCCTATTAAAAATAAATGAGGACAGGACAGTCATAGCACATGCCTTTAATCCCCAGCACTCACAAGACAGAGGCAGGTGCACCTCTGTGAGTTCAAGGCCAGCCTGGTCTAAGGAGCTAGTTCCAGGACAGGCAGAGTAACAAAAGAGAAACCCTGTCTTGAAAACGAACAAATGAATGAATGAATGAATGAATAAATAAATAAATAAATAAATAAATAAATAAATAAATAAATAAATGAAATGTCACTGCATTCACTATTTTTGATTTTGCATTAAAAGTGGACAAGGCTCGTCTACTAGAAATCCATCCTTTATCCTGCTCCTCATCATGGTGGAATTTGAGAAAGCAGCACAAGGACTCTCACACAAGGCAGGATCAGGTTTTGATTACAAATGTGCAGTCAGTACAGATTCAAAGCCTGACTCTGCCATTTACAATTGTAGGCCCTAGCAAGTTTTCCAAATCCTTCTGTGCCTCAGTAGCCTGGCCTACCAAATGAAGAACCTTGTAGTACTTTCTCCACTGGGGTCTCATGAGAATTAAATGATCTATGACAAATAATAGAGTTATAAGGATATCTGACACAAAAATTGGGCTCAGTAATTGTCACTAGTAATGTGTCCAGGGCTCTCAAGTATTTCTACACAGGACTACCAACTATTCCACAACCTGAACAGTACTGACACATCTAACAGTTCAAAATTAAAGCCCCAAAGGGTCATGAGATCTCTAGCACCATGCAGGTATTGCATACAAACTTGGCTCAGCCCTAATATCCTCTGGCCTAAACAACTGATGAGTGGTTTCTAATTGCATCTCTCAGAGTTCAGTTTTTGCCTAGCAACAAAGCTTCAGCTTCACTAGAGACTCCTCACTTGTACAGACTCCCAAGTTCACTCAGGCAAGGGAAGAGAAACTTACAAGAGCTGTATACTGACTCAACCTGCTGTAACACACACACACACAACTCTTCATCCTACCAGAGTTAAAGCCTTAGTAGGAAATAAACTCCTATGTCTCACAGGTATTCTCTGATTCCAAATTTACTTTCTCAAAGTCCAGGTCTAAGTATGAGCCAAAAAATAAATAAGTAAATAACTTTGACACCCTCTCAAGAAACAAAAAGAGGAAGACAAACGAAAACCCTCTTGTAACTCAATTTCTCTTTTCACATTATCTAAAGATATAAAAAACCTAGAGAAGCTCCTGAGAGAAGGCATCATCAATGGCCAACCTCGCACAGGCAGAGCTTGGAAAAAGATCCTCATCCTGGTGGAGGGCATCTACAGGTATGTAAGTAACTGGATGCATTTGAGACTCAGAGGCTCACAGCAAGCTGCTCAGGGCAGAAAAGATTACCTTTCTTGCTAAACAAGGAGATGCTGATAGATATTACAGAAGAACATAAGATAGGGCTACCAATAGGAGTGGTCAGTTCTCGAGTTCCTGTTTTTTCTCCAGCTCTGTGCATCTTCTGGAACACTTAGGGCGTTCACATACTGATGAAGCCTTCTTTAGAACTGTCTTCATTGCTGACCTGTGCTGCTTCTTTCTAGTGCCCTTGCATTTCAAAGATCTTTTGTGCCTGGGCTATTATACATCAGGATATCCCAAGATAGGTTGTCATAGATGTTTCAGTGAGTAGCCCCAATCCCCCTATGTGGACAATGAACCAGAGTACCTACATCAGTCATCAACCTATATGGCTAACGCCTGGCTTCAGAGTCTCCAGAGCAGGGACAGGGGAGTGCTGATCTTAGCATTGGATAATATTCTCAGGATCATTTTCCTGTCCTCTTCAAGCTGAGAAGGCAAAATACCCACTAAGTCATTCAGAGCGGCGCTTTTATATTGCTGGCTGTGATTAAATTTGCTTCATTCTCCGTCTTAATCGATTACCTTGGCTCAAATGGAAAATTGCATCCGAGCATTTCTTCTATTTACACCCTACTCTGTAAGGCAAGGAAGCATTATCTCAGAACGCCCCTTCTTAAATCAATTCCCAAACATTTAAATCAATTCCCTAGGTGCTGCTGATGGAGAAGTGAAATATAAACGGGGTAAGGAGTTCTGGGTAACTCCCAAAGGAGGATGGCTGCCAAGGAGACATGAGAACATGGGAGTCTCCCTCCAGAGTCTGTCATTTTCTGTATGAAGAGCAAACTATTTTGGTACATAGACAGTTTATTGCTTTCCAACTTGAAACCTCTTCAACTGAAAATAAATGTGATTGTGAAGATATTATCTTTATCAATCATAAATAAACACTGCCTGTCATGAGTCAATACTGAGTAACTTAAAAACCCCACCCCTATCCCTTTTGCGGGGAGTAGGAGAGTGAATTCTCCCAAATTGAATATGAAAGCATGATTAGTGTTCTGTGGGGTTGCAAAGATGGCAGTTTGCAGTAGACTGCTCTCCACAAATAGACTCCCTAAGGTCATCCCCAGGAGTGTGCAGTGCTTACGAAGTCTCTAAAACAGCGGTCTTTATAAAGCTGGGGTGATTTTTGTCCCCGTATCCAACCAGAGAGCATTTGGCAGGTTTTACTGGCCACACATGAAATAGAATACTATTGGTGTCCAGTGGGAAGAGGCTGGGAATGCTCTTCAACATCTTCAAAGCACGAGGTGTTCAAAAGAATCCTGGAGTTCCAAACAGCAATAGTGCCACAGCTGAGAAAGTCCTGTCCCAGGACTGTTAGTGACTCACTAGCCCTAAACTTGATACTTTTAGGAAGTAATCTCATACTGAGCCTGTGTTGTCATAAACTTAAGTGGAAAGCTTTCTCCCTGTGTGGTTTGTAGCAGCTCCCAGCTTGGGAAGGATGTAAGCAGCATGATCTAAACACCTGTCATTCAGTCTTGGACTCATGGGAGGATGAATTGACTGAGGGAAGGCAAACTCTTTAACCAGAGTCAGAAGAACACAATTTCAAACAAACAGAACTTACCTCCACTAAAGGAAAGTTACATTTTTAAGAATTTAGATTGTGACTAAAATTAGAGGTCCACCAATGTTTTGCTGATTAGTATTCCTATCTAAAACCACTGCAGCAGCAGGACTTCAGGGCTAAGCCAGGCTTTGTCCTATCCTATCAGAGGGAGAAGATTTGTAAGTGTGGACCTCTGACCCCAAGCCAACAAGGCACTAAACCACAATTTGGCAATAGTGACCCCTCAGCTAACTATTGCTATGTAACAAAGCACTCCAAAGAATAAAGATTTACGATGATCATTTCTTATTTTCCTTGATCTTGTGAGTCAGGTCTGTTGCTGCACACAGTATTCATTGAGCTCATTCATAAGACAGCAGTCATCCAAGAAGTCAAGTAGGAACAGAGCATCCAAAATCACCTCCTTCACACAATTAGTGCTGCCTTTGGGGAAGTAACTGGGGTGCCCTTATTCAATCATCTATCAAGAGCTTCCTTACAAAATGGCCCCTAGCTTCCAAGATAGAGAACCTAGAAATTGCCACTGTTTTAAGAGAGTGGCCCAGAACTGATACTGTGCCCTGTTAGTCAAACATACCAGCATAGCCTGGATTCTAGGAAAGGTAAATTGAACTTTAACTCTTGATGGGAAGATCAGCTTATTAAGCAGCAACAGGATATTTGCAGGCATCTGTCTTTGCATCTGTCTGTTGCAGATAAATCAAGCCTCCCTGTCTTTGTACTTGCTGCCACAAAAAGCTTCCTCTTATCTTCTCCGTATAAGAATTATGCTACCTCAACAGCCTCAGTCCCATGGGCAGCATCGAGTTCTTCCTCTGGAAACTAAGACTAGCCTAACATGAACTCTAGAGCAAATTTCCAGTTGGAAAGCCTTCATGTGAGTATGCTAATTTAGAACTGTCTCCAGAAGATGAGATTGCTTTCCATAGCACTGTCCAAAGAGCCAGGATTGGGAAGATGAGATCAATAGTTCCCAGGTCCACTTCCAGTCTTGACAAGTATGTTATAGAAACATCCCTGGTTGGTAGCTACCCAGAGCCTCTTTTGAATTTTAACATCTAGGGTTGTTTTGTTGTTTTAGAGTTTTGTTTTGTTTTGTTTTGTCTCTTACTTGTTGTCCGTCCCTCAGCCAAAGTACCCCACCATACACTGTTCAATCACAGCAATCTTTTCATAATCCATAAAGAAAAAAGTTAATCTAGTCTGAAAGTTTCAAGTAAGCTTCAAAATAGAAAAGTCTAGGTATCTATTATTACTTTTGCAGAGAATGTATAGGAGTCATGATTTGGAGGCAGACTTAGGACATGGATTCAAACTCTGTTATTGGTGCACATAGTTGTGTACCCTCCATAGAAAGTATATGCATGTATTAAGAAAGATCATATAAGCCAGTTTCTAGCAGAGGCAAAGCCCATAGAAAGCCCAACAATGAAGTGTAACTATCTTCATAATCTTATCTTTTTTCAGCTGAAGAGTTTTCAATATGGAAAACAGTAAACTGTCTATGTAGCAAAGTTGTTTGCTCTTCAGACAGAGGAGGAGAGCATTGCCCGTGTGTCTGCTCCATGCTAAACATTTTACATGTACAATACTGCACAGGCCTACTGAGAATATTATAAAGATACAGAAACAGAGGCTCTGAGGCCTAGATAAATCATCCTGGGCAGATTAATAAAATGAATCAGAGCTGGGATTAAATACCAAGTGGCCTTGGTGGGACAAAGGCTCAAGTAGATAAAAGAGGCAGCCGATCTGTTGACATCCAACCAGTAAACACTGAAAGTACAGGTACTCTGACATAACAGTAATCCGATCTAGGCTTCAATTTCTCTGTCTGTAAACTCAGGGGATTGAAGAGTGAAGTTCAAATTTCCCTGAATCCACGATTGGGGATCTAAAATCAAGTAGTGTTATTTTAGTGTTCTGATCTGAATTCTTAATATTATGTTAAATACATATTGCTTTGGGTTGGAGAATATCCCTCCAATCCTAACCATGGAAGCAGTCTGGGATCTTCCCAGAGGAGAATTCACACCAGAGTACAGAGAACGCAAGCACATAATCAAAGTTTATTCCAGCCATTGAGAAACCAAAGAGAAAGTGCACCTTCTAGGATCAGGAGGGAGCTGAACCAAAGGTAACAATGAAAGGCCTTCTCATTTATGTACTCGTAAGTCTGGGTCTACAACCCCTACGGCAGTCTGGGATAGTCTCCTCACTGGAATAGAGGAGAATTTTTTGAAGCTATCCTCAACCATAATTCAGTCTGTTACAATTAGAGACATTGGATGCAACAGTATGTTTAAAATCCTAACTACCCATAGAGTTGAGGTTGCTAGGAGAACACAGGAACCTCCTGTTATGGCATATTGCTTGCCAGAGCCTGCCAAAACTGGCTTTGTTGTTTTTCTTTGTGCCTTCATCTTTCTTCCACTTATCTGATCAAGGTGGCTGTCTCATACCCAGATAAATCCTCTTGCCTCCCCAACCTTGTTGATTTAGACCTAAAACTCATTTTAACACATAACACTTAAATAATTCTTACAGTTAAAAAATTCTCAAACTGATTAAAAAATATGCTTCTGTAAAAAAGTGTCCCATAAACTAGCACAGTTGGAGCCTAAACTTTCAAAACCCAAAGAATAAAAGGTATTATCCAACCTTTCCCAAGTCACCCATACAAGCATGTGATGAATTGTGCGAATCTCCTGAGTCTAAAACAGACTAAGAGCCTTTCTCCCACAAAGTGTGACAATTAAAAAAAAATACTTCAGTAGTAAACTCTCTCCCAGTTCTCTGTGGTTTAATGTGTAAAGACAAAGAATAACGATGAGTGGCTTTTCATCTCCCTCTCTCTCCCTTTTGTCTCTCTATCTCAGCCTCTGTCTCTTTTCCCCTTCCCTTTTCTCTCCTCCACATCCCCCTTTCCTCTCATTGCTCTCAACCTCTCTGTCTCTGTTCCCCACTTTCTTTCTTCTCTTGGGTTAAGCCTTGTGGACTTCCAAGAAGTGTTTTCCACCATAAAATCTTCCTGAGCTGTGCTTTAAGTTTGGGTTCCATGTGGAGGGAAGAGTGACTCAAGGAGAGAGGATTTTAAAGGAAGCCTTTTGAACAATTATTTGAATAATTATTTGAAAAATAATTCAAGCCAGGTGGCAGTGGCACATGCCTTTAATCCCAGCACTAGGAAGGCAGATCTCTGTTAGTTCGAGGCCAAGATTGATCTCCAGAGGGACAAACATTCTGTCCTCGAAAAAAGCAAAGCAAAAAAAAAAAAAAAAAAGAAAGAAAGAAAAGGAAAGAATAATTCAAGTCCCTACACAGAGCTTCAAATTAACTGGCGACATTATCTTTACTTATAGTTGTAGTTTATTTCTTTTCCTTCTATTAAAGTCAAAAGAAAAGCAAAACCTTCCATCCAGAAAAAATAACATGTTACATGATTTTTTTTCTTTGTTGCTTTTGATCTTGATTGTTTTGACAAAAAACTAATGGAGATAACAAAATAAAAAAAAAA
>JAMJFZ010003958.1:0-15000 GCA_026225945.1 Cricetomys ansorgei
GGAGTTGAGGACACCATGAGAACAAGCCTTGTGGAATCAACTGACCAGCACTCTTGGGGGCTCACGAAGCCAAAAGCATCAGACTTGGAACCTGCTGGGTCTCTTGGATATGTCTTGTGGTTGTCTCTTTTGATGTTCTTGCAGATCTCCTA
The DNA here is from genome assembly GCA_026225945.1 of Cricetomys ansorgei. Classification (NCBI taxonomy): domain Eukaryota; kingdom Metazoa; phylum Chordata; class Mammalia; order Rodentia; family Nesomyidae; genus Cricetomys; species Cricetomys ansorgei. The sequence continues at coordinate 153 of JAMJFZ010003958.1, forward strand.
CAAACTGGAGTTGGGAAGGGGTGTCTCTGACCCTTTTCAATGCCCTTAGGACCCTTTTTCTCCTCCTTGGTTGCCTAGTCCACTCTTGATGGAGAGATTAATTCCAGCCTTGTTTACATTCTTCTGCCTTGTTTGACTGGTAACCCTAGGAGGACTGCTCTTATCTGGGGAGAGGGTGATATGTCTGGGGGACAGGGGAGATGGAGAGCTGTGAGAAGGGGAGAGAAGGGAGGGGATTCAAATATACTATAAGAGAGAAGAAAAAAATACATTTTAAAAATTAAAAGAAATCAATAATTTTATATAGCACACTGTAAAGGAAATATGCTACCCTTAATATATTCTTTATGTATTCACTGTAGTTAATATTCATTTTGGTTGTGAAAATAACTTGTGTGTATATTACAATAATATTAGCCAAAATAATACTTAGTTTCCTGGCTAGAATTTTAGTCTTCCTTGTATAATCTAGAGTGAAGCTTCAAGCCAGTATTTAATTATGTGTCTCCACGTCTTTTGGTTTCTGTCAACCTGCTTACATTTTATTTTTTTAAAAACAAACCCCTTATTATGTTGATTTCAGTAATTTGTCAAAGAGTATAACATTATTTATATATCAAGTTTTCAAATTAAATTGTACTTATAAAATCTTATTTCAGGGTATTTTGTTTAGAAATAAAATGTTTGAAATAAACATGACATTTATCCCAAATCTTGTGATTTTGTTTCTTTTATAGTACTGTACTAATGAAAATAAGCTTACCATTTCAGATATATATTAAACACATATATTACCCACAATATTTTTGTAACAGTTTTACAAACAGATAAATTTTGAGAGTATGTATGATACTAAAACTTTAGTAACCTTGATACAATGATGCTAGATTATATGTAAACTTGACTTGGTTAAATTACAAAATATTTGTAATTAATATTGACCAAAATATTTGGTCAATAGAATGATTTTCCTTTAGTGAGCAGTGATTTTAAACTCTGCATATTTTTATCAGAGTTTTTCATGGGTGAAGATATATTTTTTACTTATATTTCTGGGTGTTCTATATTTTACTATTTTACTATTAAAAAGAATCTTGTTATCATAAGATGTGTTTATAACTCTCTAATGTGTGCCTGGCTCATTTCACTTAGCCAGTAAATATATTTTCCCCATTTGTGACATGCTCATATTCTAACAAACTTTTCACAAATAAGATTTAATGGCCATCATTAGTCCTTATCTTTCCTTCTTTCCTCTTTCCTTCCTCTCTATTCTTTTTCTTTGCTACTTTAAATACCTTTTAAACACTTGATTAAGCAGATGGATGATACTCACTGTCTGAATTATTTCTCTTACTCATAAAATTTTTTTCTGTATAAAATTCAGGTAAATTTTACATAATATCCACACTTAAACTAAAGTACTCTTGAGATAATCACATTGTCATGGAAGAATCTTTAATTTAGAAAACAATTTAACTTTGAGGTTACAACACTCGATTTCCATATTGGGACAAGCTTTATTTCCATTTCATAAATAATGTGTATGTCTCTTAATCATTTATAGAGTTTTGCTATCATGGAATTTTGTATTAAAAATAACTTACTCTCTACATCTTACAAAAGACATATTTGGTGAAATGCCCAAACCACAAGCATTGTTCAATGAATGATTATTTTACCACATTTTTAAAAATAATTAATCTTTAATTTTTATTCATGTGTTTTGATAATTTGTTTTATTCAGTAATATTATGGTTTAGTTTTAAAATATTAATTTATTGAAAGAAAAATTGAGTTTGCTTCACTATACTCTAATCACAAATTACTTAGGAGACACAGGTATTGCTTTTCCTAGATAAATTCCCTATTTGCTTTATTATTCAATGCCTTTTACCACAAAGTATATCACAAGTATTTCCACCAAGAATCATATTTACAATAATACTACCAGGATGTATTTTTTCTGAAAATATCCCTAGTATTTCACTAAGTAGAATAGTCTTGCATTATGTAAGATATCAGGCTTGATTCTTATCATATACCATAGGATAACTGCTGACCAAATATATAAATTAGTCTATGAAAACTGGTGTTTTATTATATCTACTAATACTGCAAATAATAATAAGATAATTGTGCTTTTGTAGTAATGTAATCTTACTTGAGCTCTGATTGTGACACTGTTTTATGCTAATTTTAGGTTGCTTCCCTAAAGAAGTGATTGATATAGGATTGGTGAATAAAATGAATATTAATGTAGTGATTTCAAGGAAAATGAATAAATTCCACATCCAACGTCATGCTCAGGGCATCTCATGAGAAGTTCTAGAGTTTGAACCAAACCACTTCTTATTTTGAGCAGAGGTGTGGAAGTATGGTATGAGAATAACCCCTGGGAGTGTGAAATAGAGACCTAACCTTACAGACATTTCTGGGAAGGTCAGCTTCTAACAGAGGAGAAAACTCCTTGAGAGTAGACAGGTGTAGATTATCATCCTTAAATGTTCTGACCAGCTGAGGGACTGGATTGACTTCTCTAGGCAGTGGTATCTGGTTTGAGGACCAGCATGTGAGCTGCCCTAACAAAACATTTGGTTTTCTTTTCTGAAAAGATTCTGAATTCAGGCAGGACCAGTAGCATCCATTAGCCTCTCTAACTCAGAACTGTTTGTTTTTTGTTTTTTGTTTTTACATTAAGTTCACTCTGTGTGGTCACAATTCCTTCAAGACTCTGGCTAATGACTGTTTCTGGAAACTTTCAGAAGGTCAGTGGCAAAGCAAGCACCAGCTCCTGCTGGTGAAGTGCATCCTGAAGCCATAATTAAGATGGTTATCTCTCTATTCTCATTGCCTCTGTAGTCTCTGAACACCCATTGACCTAGATTGTCAACCAGGAAGATTCAGATCTCCTTATTAGGAGATTGTTCACTGCTTGTGCCATGAAGATGAGCTGAGAATACTCATAGAGAAGCATTGGTGCCAGGATCTTTCTTTCCATCTTCACGATGCAGACACACTCAGGATCCTTCAGATGAAGGTCAGTTCATTTTATTGCAATGGCTTCCTGGATTTGTTAACTGTTTTTTTGTTTTTTTGTTTTTTTTGTTTGTTTGTTTTTTGCCAGGCCTATCACAAGGTGAGGTGACAGTAACTATGACTTACAGTGAGGTAGATGGAACACTTCCTGGTACCACTGAACATGAAGATAGAGCTTGAAGATTGTTAATTTTTTTTGTCATGGTGATAAAATTGGATGTCCAAAGGTAACTTAAGAAGGAGTTTATTTTATCTTATAGTTCCAGGCATGTAGATGAAGGAAGCCAAGAGCTCACACTAAAGATACACAGGAAGTAAAGAGAACTAGTTGGAAACAGGCTATAAAAACTCTCAACGCACAGTCCCAGTGACATACTTCCCTCCAACATAGTGCAAGGTTCCCAGTCCAAAAAATTTTATTATTATCCTCAAGAACTATCATGAATTTGAGAACAAATATTCAAATGCATGAGCATATAAGTGACATTTTCATTCAAACTACAATAAAGAAGCTTTGATAAACATTTTTCTCTAAGCAAATTCCCTATTGCAGTGAAGTAAGGGAGGTTACTTCTACTGTTTTAGAACTTAATTTATATCTTATGACAAATTATCCATACATTATATTATTATTTGCACTTTGTCTTTATTTTTATTGTATAGAATCTGTAAATTTTAAGTAGTAACAGTTTCATTTTACTGTTTCAAAATATCTTTTAGAGTTTTCACAAAATTTTATGAGATTCTTTAAAAGAGCACAATGACTTAATCAATTTACATTTTGTTGCTTATAGTGGAGTATGTACTAGAGCCTATGGATTCTCCTTGAGCAATTTGGGATGACACAAAACATCACAGAAGGAAAGAGTACTATTGCAAAGATGAAGTGTCACAATATTTTTAGGATATATCAAGTTTTATTTCATGTGGATATATGTTTACTTGCATGTGTATATATGGACTATGTATGTGCTGGGGACTTGTAGAGATCAGGAGGGGCATTTGGTCTCTTGGAAGTGGAGCTACAGATGGCTTTGAGCTGCCAGGTGGGTGCTGAGAACCAAGTCTGTATCTTCCGTCAGAGCAGGAACTGCTGTTAACAGCTGATCCTCCTCTCTAGCTCCCTATCCCTCCTGTGCTCAGTGTTCTTAAGGCATAGCATTCCCATGCATATGGGCTCCATATCTTCGTTTATTTTACTAAAATGCTCTTATACTTCATTTACTTGACTCATCCAAGAAAGAGAAGTATATAAAAGCCAGTCATGCCATGTATTTCTCCAAATATTTTCTCGTATGGCACATAAGCTTAGTATATATCTCAGTGCTCCATTTCCCATATTTAGTATTCACATATTGAATGTTTTATGATTTTTCTCTGTTTCATTCAGCGCTTTCTGTCTTGTACTCATGTTTTATAATATGGATACAACCAACCTCATTTTTTGTCTGATATGTATTTCTAAATGTAAACCTTGATGTAAGAAACATCATTGTTTTTAGGTATGACTATATCATACTACAAACAATTGCCATGGAAACAAATTTTAAAACAAATCTGGATACAAATAGATAAAATACCCAACCCGGAAGCATTCAACTCAAGAGATTGTTGCCAGTTAACCATCAATCATAAAAATAAATAGAACTTTCTTTTACATACAAGCAGTATAGGCCCCTCATGAAATTCTTTCATTCTTATTGACATTAATTTCACTTATACTTTTTTAATGGTAGCACAGGTTTTATCTCAGCTTTGAAAATAATGTTAAGTGTATTTTTTTCATTTTTGTCATTGATTTCTTTCATTGTGTGTGTGTTATTTACCTTTATTTTCTGCAGTCATGAGGACATTTTTTATTTTTTACATTTTTATTTTTACTACATTTTTAAAAGATCACCTTTATATTTCTTAAAATATTACCTAAGCTTCCATTTCCATGCAGAGTCAAGTTTAGGTTATATATAATAAATTTTGAATCTTTTCTAAATTAGGTAAGGATGTGAGCATGCATTCCCATCTCTCATTCTCCCGTTCCCTGACATTAAGAATATAAAAACCATTCCCTCAGGAGCCATCAGATGAGGACACTCTGCAATATCGTGTACCATATCCTCAAGGAAGCACTGCTAAGATGGAAACCGATCTGAGCATGAGGAGGCTGTTTCTTCTATTATCGTTGAAAATCAGTCAAGCTAAGGGTAAATTCAAAACACCATAACTCAAACAGATATGAAGGCTCCAGGTAGCCATTATAACTGATCCACAGCTGTGGATATTTGAGTGTGAGCTTTCTGGGTCTCATCATACTAGTCTGCTTGAAGATTCTTAAAAATGCCCTTTTTATGGTTCAGCAAGTAAAATAAATAAATATATAAAGATAAAAGTGGTAATGTGGTGTTCATGAAATTATGTATGTAACATTTAGCACAATAGCATTTCAGGGACTGAGTAACGAGCATGAGAAGAAAAAAGTGAAAGATAACACTCTAGCTCATTTAATAGCATAGAAGGGTTTCTAGCCATGGAGGGAAGCCTGTTAAAGCATTCATGTTGATGTTGATTTCAGTGAGCCTCAACACACTGTAAATTCTCAGTGCAAGGCTTTTCCTGAGCTGAACAGTTTGGGAAGAAAATCATTCTACAGTTCAGAGCTGCATATTTAAGAGAAATGAGATGCTTTGGGGAACACTGAGAATTTCATGGAAACATTTGTAAATGCAGAGCTAGTTCCCCTGTAGATGGTAGACTGAAGACATGACTACAATATATTTTGACTCATCTCTGTGCTTTCCTAAATACTGCTTGCTATGGATACAATCAGATTTTTTCTGCAATTGAGTGTCAGATAATAATTGCATAAAGAAAACTTTTATTTTTAAAGAGATCGAAGATATTAAAAATAAGAGTTGTCCATGTACTTAATATTTAATTTCATTTATTAGTAACTTTTGGATATTTATATTGTTAACTTTGTTACTATATTTGGTTTCATATTGTTGTAATCATTGATAGGAACATTTCTTAGGCATCTTAAGGAACTTTTGCCAGGTCTTTAAGCTTTCTTTCCTAAAAAAAAAGATTTATTTTATTTTTATTTATGTGTTAGTGTCTGTGAGTAGTTGTTCACATGTGTGCAGGTCAGTGGAGACCATGTGAAGACACTGCTGCTGCCACCCCCCCACCCCCCATCATCAAGAGCTGGAGTTACTGGTGATTGAGGGCTCCTTTCCCTTTGTGGATGCTGGGAACCAAATTCAGCTTGAATAGCAAGGGATATTACCTCTGAACCATCTCTCTTGCCCATACTTTAACTTTCTGTGCTTTGGATGATCTTGAATTTGTTGAGGAAGGCTTGATCTCACTTTAAAGAATACTCACCACAAACACTGAGGAATGCCTGGTATTTTCTAGTTGACTAGACTGTGGTTATTTATTTAGAGGAAGAAGAACATAGAGAGATCCCACATTGTATCAAAGGCATTTATTACTTTAGCTACATACATCAGTTATTGATCGTTTGCCTGTGGGTGATGGACAGGAATTTCTACTGAAATGCTCCTGGCCTTCCTGTCCTGTACTATCTGGAAGGAAGTTGCTGTGTAAAGCTTTCATTTAAGGTATGAGTCTTCCTTTACCTATTAATGGATAGAGTGCTTATATGACATGTTAAAAAACATATACATGAAATATATGTTTTCCTATTTTATTCTGATTTGTATTATTTATTGTGGGAAGATGTTTTCACCTGTATGTATTTCATAATGTGACCAATAATGCAGTCTTTCTTCATGGATTTTCAGAATCATATTGTTACAACATTTGTCCCTCTGTGCTTCTTCATTAGAGTTATGTGTTTGATTGCTAAGTTCCCATCAAGAAGTTATTTTTTTGTGTTTATTTTTTATATCTTTTTCTAGTTAACTATACTGTAAAATTTTTATTTCATTTTCTTTCCAAGAACCTCCATAATTTCCAGTGGACCTTGCTTGCTTTTATCTGACGATGGTATTAGAAAGCTATAATTTTACACTGGGTGTCCACATTACTGTAATAGTGAGATTGCTCTTAGACCCACTCTGTTAACACATAAAGAAAAGTATGTGTGTTTAGTAACTATGCATATACACATATGTGTAAATATTTCTTCATAGCCATCTGTATCTATACTATAGTAAGTAGGAGCTCATGGTGATGGCTCTTACTCCCATGTCTACCACATGGATCATTCTGTTCTCATTATACTTGTCTGAAAATAATCTCTCAGGCAGTGACGAACTAGACTTCTACCATCTGCCTTTCATTCACTTTTTACATTCTGTTGTAACTTTAATGTCCATACTTTTTATGTATATAAAATGTGCCTAAAATAAATTGGTTAAATTTTACTCAATTAAAGTTATTGGTTTCAGTCTTTACAAGTTAAAAATTTTGAAGATAATTTAAGTCCAGTGGCTACTGCAGGGTTATATCAAAGAAGAGGAGTGCTTATCAAATAAATAAAAGAAGGTCAGACCAACCTCCCTTAAGAATTTCAGAAGACATTTAGAAATCACTTTGTGATTGTAGAGGTAGACTCCATAGAAATAATCTAAAAAAAATAAGGTCAATTATGAGGATGCAGACAGTAGTGGAGAGGGGTGATTAGAGTCAAGGTATATTTTAAAGTAGAGACATTTTGGGGTTGTTAATACATAGAAAGGGGAAATGTGGAGAGGAAACCAGGATCATTTTATATCCTAAGCAATATTCTAGAAAATTTTCAGTTTTACCATTTTATATTTAACTTTTTATACTCCTGAAGAAATTCATATTTGTTTAGGTTTATATAGGTTTGTACTTCATCATATGTTGTTATAAAATTGATAAAGTTCTATTTCTTCCTTTTTAGAAAGAAAAGTTGGTGCATCAGAAAACCTCAATGACATATTTTGGACTTATTAGGATACTTCAGAATAGTGCAAAGTGTCATGACACCTGGGGACATGGAGATCAAAGAGACAGAGATGTATTTATTGGAGGTTCTCAAGCTGGTCCATTGGATGGTAATCTTAAAGAGTTACTATTAGTTAAAGATAAATTAGGAGAAGAGTGGCAAGGTCCTAGAACCTGGAATATTATAGATGAGCGTGGAACACATTCCTAAACTTCAACATCTGTGGTGGATGTTTATTTTTAGTTGTGTTTAAAATAATTGTTTTTATGCACTGTTGGGTAAGGGATATGCCTGGGTCTAAGCAGTTTTTGTTTTTTTTCGTTATTGTTGTTGCTCTTGTTTTTATTTTTATTGATTGCAGGTGTTGTATTTCTGTGGGAGTTGTTTAATTGCTAATGATCTGCATGTGCTATCAGTAGAATACCTGAGGAATTCTGAAAGAATAAAACACTTGAGTGCAGATGCTTGGGGTTCCACTGTCCAGTTAGGCATTGGCCAGGATGGTGGTTCACTCTGCTGAGATCTGTCAGGGCTTGCAATTATGAATATGCCTCATTGTTGTCCTTGCTGAGCCACACAGCAACATACTACTACAAGTGTTGCCTATAATGTAGGGCCTAAGTCATGCTCATCTAACCTGGAGACAAGGAAGAACAAGAAAGAAACTCCAGACCTCATAGAGTCCAATAAAGTAGCTCAGGGCAGCTCCTAGAGGACAGAGATTATACATATGCAAAAATAATGAGTAGAAATCTCCTGAAGGAAGAGGAGAGTGAGGCAAGAAATAAGCCTCTATGAAGAAAAAATTGTGAAAATTAAGTGAGAAAGAGGGCTCAAAAGTGAGAACCACAGAAGAGAGACCTTTATAGAAAGACATTTTCATGGTAAAAGTAAATAATTCATCTGGGAGCAGGGAAAAAGCAAGGTTCGAATTGCTTTGCCTGATCATGAAGCCAATGATCCCTCCTGCCTCTGGTGGTAGTGTACTGTTTCACAGACTGAGTTTCTTGATGTCTCTGTGTGTGTGTGTGTGTGTGTGTGTGTGTGTGTGTGTGTGTGTGTGTGTGTGAAGATCAAATGTGACTTGTATTTGAGGTCTATGAAGAAGAATATAAGTTTCCCCATAGCAGTGGTGAGAAAGAATGCCAAACCACCAGAAAGTTTCAATGGAATATTCTTCCCACTGGCCCAGGACCTCCTGATATTGTGAAAGCCACTGCTTAGAGCCTAAAAGTGACTTAATTAAACTGAACAGACCTTTTTCCTGCAAACCTTACTAAGAGAAAGACAAGTGATTTAGAGACTCATGAGACAATCCTGACAAGACACATCTGCTATGGTGATGAGAACTCCACACATGAAGGGACCCTTACTACAGACAAAGTAACCAGTTATTTTCCCAGCAAACCAGACTTTATCTTAAAATCTGAAAAGCATATATTCAGGGTCAGCACACAAAAACTGTCTTCTAGAAGTGACAAAGTTTGTGTATCATGCTGGCAGCAGAACTTGGTACTGTAAGAGTTATCCAGTTAGTGCTGGTTTTGAAAGCATGAAGTGGTCTTTGCAGACCAGCTGAGGCTTGGCACTGGGAGAGCCCCGGAGAGGCCATTGGTAAAAGTGCAGCTTCAGTAGTACTTGAAGGTCAAGATGAAGGGGTCATACAAAGAAGCTGAGGCTTAGCACTATGAAGAGCGCACAGGAAAGGCTATTGTTGAAAGTGTGTCTCAGTTGCTGCATAAGACTCCAGCTTTGTGAAGATGCCATACCATGGGATGACCACCAAGAACAGCAGCATCAGTAGAACAAGCCAGGCAGAGCCTGGAGAACAAGCTGTGTGTGCTGCAGAAGTCAGAACCAGAGAAGTAATCTAAGCCCTTAGGAGAAGCCCAGAAGATCTTGAGTGAATTTTAGATAACTGGGCATTGATAATGTTTTCTGTTGTTCAAAGACATTGTGAAAATCTTGATAAATGTTTGTTTTCATTTGGTCCTGTTCATTAGCAATCTTCATGATTGTTCCTCTTATAAATGGTTTTGCTGGTGTAGTGCTAAATTATGTTGTAAAGATAAAACAATTTTTTTATACAGAAAAGGGGAATAGTTGTAGAATTTTATTTTTAGTTCTGTCTAAAATAATTGTTTTTATTCACTATTGGCTAAGGAGTCTGTCTGGGGCTTAGATTTTATATTGTTTGCAGATGTTGTATTTCTGCGGAGTTGTTTAACTGCTAATGATATGCATGTGCTATCACTAGAACACTTGAGGAGTTCTGATAGAATAATGCTTGGGATTCCACTATGAATATGGCACTGGCCATGGCGATGCTTCCCTCTGCTGAAGCCTGGCAGAGCTTCCACCAATGAATATTCCTCTTTATTGTCCTTTCTGGGCTGCCACAACATCATAGTACTACAATCATCCAGAATCCTCTTGGATCCTGAGGATAAGGATCCTTGGATACTTCCTTCAGAGCTGAGAATGAGAAGTAGTGGGAAAACACAAGATACCTTCAGAACCTTCTCTTAAGTGACAATAATTGCCAGAGCTTGATCCTGGATTTGGAAATTGAATCTAGCAAGAGAAAAGATGGATTTGTTTTTAAAACAGTATCAACAACTTGAATTAGAATCACATAAAGCTACTAGAAATCAATGTATACTGTCTGTCCCCAGATTCAATGATTAATGGGACATAGGGGATAATCTCAAACTGGATTCTGGATTGTGTAAGAATGTAGTATATGATGATGCTGATATTTTAATCTAGAGAGGAAGAAATGGATAAATTAACAAATGGAGATAGTGTTACTTTATGTTTTTGTTCAGGAGAAATAATGATAATAGTAACATTTCAACCAAAAAAGAGGACTTCAGATGTATCCAGTACTGTCAAAGTTACAAAATGAAGTCCTAGTTCCCCTGTACAGAAATCTTTAAACCCTGAACTATAGGAACACAAGAAATTGTCTTAACTGTGTTTTAAATTTAGATGCTATCAAATGAAAAAATGGTGTACTTGATCAAAAAAAAAAATAAAATAAAAGTTTTAATGGAGAAATATCTTGGTGACAAATTTAAAAGATACTCAATAGGTTTGGAAAAAAAGAAAGTAAAATTAATATAGTTTAACCAGAATTTAAACTTTCATGATGAATTTCTGAACAGTGAAAAAATAAAGAACAAGTTAGTCAATAATAAAATTTATGAATGCCATGAAAAGAAAGCATCCCAGTGTTGGATTAAGCACACCAAAAGTGCATTAACTCTCTCTGACTCTATAAATGAGCAATAGGGTTACAATTTAATAACATTACATCTGTAATATCTTTTGAAGTGTTGTTACAGAAAAAGAAATATATAATTCCAAATCTGATAGAAAAGTCTCAGAGTAGTGTTTATGTTCACTGAACAACTCTATATCCATGATAGTAGAGAGTATTTCACCCTGAACTGTTGTACAACTTATAAGTCAAACAAAAGATGAATATTGAGTATTTTCCTGAGTACGCATATGACTTTTTATTTCCCTATTAAGACAGAAAAGAGGCAAGAAAGTAAGTCAAACCTATTCTGAACATAATGGTACAAGCAGTAGCTCTTGTACCATCTGGATTAAGAAGGCCACTATACAAACACCTAGAGAGCATGATGTTAGAAATACAAGGGCTCTTCCATATACATTGATAGCTTTCTTCATGGGAAGAAGAGAATTGCTGGTGGATAGAGTGAAAGGAATACATGGAAAGGGTTTTTTTTGTACAATCCTGGGTGACTTGCTACATGAGGCGAGGGATAATTTCCATGAGGCTAATTTACCAACATGCTTTACTTCAAATAATGTGTTTCTATGGCTGAAGGTGGTGTGTTATTCTTCTGCACTTGTATTCTTAATTCTTAGAAAAGCTAAGAGTGGTCATGTCCTTCTTCCCACACCCAAGACATATCATGCCAGAATCTACTAAGCAAAACTGACTAAAAAGTAAATGGGTTAGAATATAATTCATTGGGTAAGAGTACCTATTTGAATCAGCATATTTACTTGCTAATGAAGCTAAGTGTGTGTGTGTATGTGTGTACTCATCTTTTGGCTATAACTAATTTGTGATATTAAAGTGAGACTTTTTAACTGTTAATTCCTAAAAGCACAATGCTATTTTTTTCGACATTTTATCTGTAACAGTGTGTGTAGAATGACGTGTTTTAAAGATTGCATTAGATTCTGACCAAGGCACACAGGAATCACAATGCAGGGTGGAGATGCCCTGTATCCATTGTACAATGACCTCTGCCCATGGTCCAGCATCATTATTTATGGCTTGTTTTCTCAATATAAAAGTATCTTGATTAAAAGATAAATTATATGCCCACATTACTGAAATCACAGTTTAGGATGTGTGACTCTGTATCTTTTCTTCTCCACATACTATCTATATTTTATTTTAGATAGACCTACACATTTTAATCAATATTTTGTATTGGCATTTTATAATGGGTACCACTTTTTATCCCTATGCTAGTATAGCTATGCAAGTAAATAGTTGTTTCAACAGTTAGAGAGCATTATGTGAGAGAAGGAAGTCTATACTCAGGAAAATAAATAACCATCCTGTAAAAGAGCCTATCTTGAAATTATGCAATTGTAATACAAGAAAATAATGAAGTGAGTATTATTAATGGACTGCCTTGGAATTATGGTGGGAGAAATTGTCAGCCTGAGGTGCCTCAGGTATTACAAAATGACTCATAAAGAAAATGAGGCTTGCCCTGGATATTGATGACAGTTTACAAGCTTGTTTCTGCTGCATTTGCAATCTTCAGGACCTGCCCAGAAGAGACTATTCTTCCCCTGCTAACTCCAACATGCCGGATGTAGACAAATAAGTAGAGTTTTACGTGCAACCCAAGACAATTCTTCAGAGAGAGCTGCAATAAGCACAATGGAACCTGAAAATAAGTAAATGGCTTATGAGAAAAAGCAAGAAACAAAAAACGGCAACAAAAACAGTAACTCTTTTCCTGTCTTCAAACTTCAACTTCCTTTTCTAACTTGCACTTTTTAACTGCTGTCTATGAGGATTTTCACTTGGAAAATTCTAGATGTACCCTGGGACAATTTTACAATAAAAAGCATGAGCTACGTTTTTCTCAGGCATTTGCATTTGGTAGCTAGTTTTGATCACACTCCTGTTCTAACGTGCCATGTAATATGCCTTGGAGTAGAGACCTAATCAATTAGTTAACTTCTAAAAGACTAAATTCCAATGTAGGTTGTAAGACACTCATAGACTCTAGGGAAGGCAGAAGTGGTACCATGTCATTTACAGTGAACACAATATTTTACAGTTTCAGAAAGAAAAAGCTACTGAGAGGGCACAAAAGGAAACAAAAGCTTTTCAACAGAATGGGAAGGAAACTTAGATGCAAAAAGAACATTTTCAAGTCAGGTACAGTTAAGAACCGCTGTGTGTCAATGACACAATGGGTCTGAGGATTGAATTGCTATAGGATTGTTATGTCATCTATTCCATATATTGTATTCAGGGACTCCACAAAGTCTATGTGAGAATATTGTTCAAAGAATGCTTAGAACATATTGCTTTCCAATGTGATGTGTGTGTATGTGTGTTTATATATGTGTGTTTATATATGTGTGTTTATGTGTGTGTGTATATGTGTGTGTGTTCATGTGTGTGTGTATATGTGTTTGAATGTGTGTGAATGTTTGTGTATGTTTATATGTATGTGTTTATGTGTTTGTGTATGTGTGTATACATGTGTGTATGTGTGTGTATGTGTTTATGTGTGTGTGTATATGTTTATGCGTGTGTATATGTGTGTGTGTTCATGTGTGTGTGTATGTGTGTATGAATGTGTGTGAATGTTTGTGTATGTTTATATGTATGTGTTTATGTGTTTGTGTATGTGTGTATGTGTGTGTGTATGTGTGTGTATGTGTGTGTATGTGTGTGTGCATGTGTGTATGTATGTGTATGTGTGTGTGCATGTGTGTGTATGTGTGTGTATGTGTGTGTATGTGTGTGTGTGCATGTGTGTATGTATGTGTGTGTATTGCACATGATATTGAGGGGAGGGACATGAATGTAGCAATATGGAGGTGTGTGGTCATTTGTGTGGATTTTATCCCTTCTGCCCTTTTGTCCAGGTCCAGATGACTTAAGTCATGTAACTAGACTTGCATATAACTTCTGAGACACATTATGGGGTATAAAGTTGATTATTTTGAAGAAAAATATTAATCGTGTATAAAATCATCAGAGTGGTTATTTTATTTAATGACATTGATATTTTTTAAATATCACCTTGATATTTTACACACGTAAACTGATGAATTAATATGTTGCACACATGGGAAATATTAAATTTAATTCATTTTGTAGCTGTTTAATAAACTGGGTCCATTTTTATACTATATGCATTACAAGACTTCATATAATCATACAATAAGTAATTAATGGGCAGCACAATACTTGTCTTATTAAACAAAAGTAACCAGGCCTTGCAGCTGACTTTACGAACTAGTCCATCATGGGGACTTCCAGACATGTTCTAAGCATCAACATTCTTTTATGCTCTTTGGTTGTATTATAATTCAATAAAGCATGTATGATTTCAAAATAAAAAAATAATCTCAAATATAAGTGTAATTATCTGAGAGCAGTTTCATAAAGGTACTTCTAGCATTCTTTTCATTCCTGATTTTATTTGAAAAATCATGTTTACCTATGAAAAAATCCAAACTTACTACCAGTTCTCTGAGGTGAAACTCTATACCATTTAAAATTATGTCAATTACCCAAAATTATTTTGAAGACATATCTTCTAAAATATGATTTTAGGAGAACTAAGTTTT